>JANDBE010000015.1:32791590-32803249 GCA_024320915.1 Erigeron philadelphicus
TCGCCAGTGGTCGCTGCGACTTCAACGTTAAGACCACCAGTGAAACCACCTGGATAGCAAACCATGCAATGGCAAGTGCAAGCTTACATGGTAGTAACCGGCCTCGTCGTAATATGGGTACTTGTCGTGAAAGAGTGACAAGTTGAAAGGGCGCTGCCAATAGAAGCATTGCCGAAGGGGCTATCGCGAAGAAAACGTCTTCAAAGAACTTGGTAAAGTCAAAGTTGTCTCTGCCATGTGCTAATTTTCTTTGTAGTTGCTCTTCTGTCTGTCCTGTGACTGCTGCAGTTCAGCTGCAGAGCTAAAGAAACTAAAATTGGAAAGAACGGAAGTTTAAGGAATGCTTTTTTATGTATTTTGGCAAATTCAAAGGAAAGGATGAATTAAATCCATCCAATTCCCCTAAAGATTAAATTTTCTTTCATATATATTTAAACAACCGGACATATTACAAAATAAATTCAATTCTGATTACATTAGACCATCAAAATCTAATAATTATACAGCGACATAATATTCTTGAACACAAATTCTTTAAACTCCATCCAATATGACATTTGAAATATAATTGTACGGAACTCACAGCAAATGTCTTGTAAATGTCAATTGGTGACTTTTTTGCTGGGGTTGATTTGTTGTTACTTGTTAACGTGTTCCACTTTTGGTAGACTATACATTGTGGTTAAGTGGCCTTTTGGTCAAGTTCATGCACCCAATATCTTCCATCGTATCATATGTAATACCAACATGTATTTGCACAATTTGGTTTTGTACAACAAAAATTATATATGCAAGGCTAAATACGAGTAATTCACTAAATTTATTTTCCATGCATTGATGAGTTAATAAATCTTACAATGGTGGCAAGTCAAACAAGGATCATCATGTATTACCCAAGCTAAATACATGCATTATTGTTAAGTTATTATGATACGACTTAAAATGACTTTGTGACTTAATTTCTTTTATCAGTTTGCCGCATCAATGTCTTGCCAACATTTCTAAACTCACATACTATGCCAACAACATCTATGCACTTCCTTCATCTCCTATCATAATTTAAAAATAACGATTATTTAAAATTATAAATAACGGTTGGACTGGTCATTGGACCCATTCACCACATCCCCTGCTCGTCGATTACGTGTGCCCCTAATTAACCAACACGGTCGTGCTGATGGTATCACTTAACCCACATGCTCGTAGGTTTCAACCGACGCGACCATTAATTGGGAGCAATTGGTGACTTTTGGGTAATTGATTTTTTGTTACTTATTAATGTGTCCCACTTTTGGTAGGCTATACATTGTGGTTGACTGACCTTTTGGTCAAGTTCATGCACCCAACATCTTAGCATATGTGATACATCCATGCATTTTCACGAATTGTTTATATTATTATATACAACATTAATTCTCTAATTTTGTAATTTGTATGCATCGTTGAGTTAAAAATCCTAAAATGGTCCCAAAAGGAATAATAGTATGTTTTATCCAAGCTAAATATTTAATTACATGTATTAATTGTTTTGAGTTAATGATTTTATGATACGATTTTTGCCTCTCAAAATTTTTTTACCATACGACTTTCAACACTTGGTCATTGTCAAAATGATCGACACCCGATATTGTTAAATATTTACATGTATTTATTGTGGAGTTGTATACGATACATGTTGAGCTCTTCAAAATAGCTACAACTATCCTAATTGAATATAACTCCGTATTAGACAAAAGGTTATGAAAAGTCAAATGTAGATATACTATAAGATTTTTGGTGCCGTTTCAAACTTTCATGAGTGTGGTCAAATAGTCAATTTAGACTAGTATACGTAGAGGATTAGAGAATGGGTTCACGAGAAGGAATCAATTTCCAACCCTAAATGCTAGCCTTTAACTATAAGTAGCTAGATCGATCGCCTTTAACTATAAGTAGCTAGATCGATCTACTTAATATCTTACGAATATTTCTTGGTTTTAATTAAGTTAATTTGATTAATATGGAAAGGATGGTTAACGGATTTAGTTTTAAGTTTAAAAATTCGTTATTAATTTTTGATAATATAAACAAATTTTACATGTGACTACAGTGTCTAGTTATTACTTTTAAAATTTGTTGTTACTAAGGTTGTCAGAATTATGAATTCTAGTCGATGAAACCGGAAATCAAACAAATCCTAAGTTGGATTGTGAAAACGATCTGGATTTAATAATTCGGTTTGGCTAGGGACCAAATTTTATAATACATTCTTTTCTTTTTATCTAATAATTTATGGTTGGTAAATATTTCCCATTAAATCTTTAACTTGTCAATAATCACGAAAGTAATGTTGCCAGCAAAAAATCTATATAACTTAACGATAGATAAATTGGTTTTTAATTCAAAGAAACCGGATCCGGCCGGTCAACAATGTGAACTAATAATAAACATGAGATTATTACTAGTAGCCCATATGGTACTTAGTCATCATATACGTATGTATTAAGTTAATTAGCTTCTAACTTTATAGGTAGAGGAAATAGATTATCAAATACTCGTAATACAATTTAGATTTTCTCTTTAAAGGTGGATAAAAAACAGATCTTATTATTATTGTACTAATAAAGTTTTTGAAAAGATCGATTGACGTGAAAGTCCTGAGTTAAGCTCCATACAAACTTGCTCATCTAAAATATAAATTCTCTTTTTTTTGAGCAAACAACCGTACACATAGGTGGGTTGTTGCGTAAGTTGTCTGCCATTTTACGGGTACGTATAACAAATGTTCAAACACAATCCTATTCACTTTATACATACAAATCTTATATTATTATGTACACAAAAATTTGATCTCCAAATAGTAACAAATCTTAAATCTTTCATATTGGTATCGAATATATGTTTGTTTATAAAATCTTACAAGATATATGATAAAACATCTACCTTTAATTCGACCAACATGGCTACAATATATACTGCAATAGTCAATGACGAACAATCAAGCGTTTCAATATAGTCTCATTTAACGCGTGATTGATCGATAATAAAACACTAGTAATTCGTTGTCCATCCAGAAATAATTTTGTTGGGGAGTGATATATCTACAACAACTTTTAGCTCTCAACAACAATACATGTTTTATGCAGTTGTACACTGTACAATATAATATGTACATTTGTTGTGAATGGTAAAAAAATGTTATGGATATATCATTCCCCAATTTTGTTTGAATATCTGGATATATATAGCCCTGTGGATAAATTTCCATAATGAATGTTGACAATATATCGACATGATGTGCATAGAAACAGTAAGAAACGAAGACTTTTATAGTCTATAGATGCTCTACTTTGAAATGTTCTTATCAATTCTTTTAGTAGATGCGTGAATTGTTAAAATTGGACTTACCAAATTATATTTCTGAATTTGGAAAAGTTATGCACGTTTGCGGTTTTAACTTGATACATACGTGCATTATGGAAATACATGATTTTATACATAGATATACATACATCTTATACATATGTATATTGGAACATTACATGATTTAATTTAATTATAACTTTTTCTTAAAGGTGTGAATTATTCATGGATGTTATGAGATCTATGATACGTTGTCTCACGCTAGAAAACCATCACGTTGTCTAGGTTGTGACTCAAAGATGAGACCTATAGGTCTCCTGAGTTACCACTAAACCATTTGGTGATGGTTATACGTAATTCTTATTATTCAACTTATCGATCACCTGAATTATGTAAAATTCTATTTCTATGTGATTTTTTGTGTGTTTAGTTAAAAGTTGTTAAGAGGTGATTAAAGGTGTGTGAACGGGGCCTATAGTCACCTCCTATCAACCCGATCATCCATACCTCCCTTTCTTAATTATTTCATCGCGTTAATTTTCACCCTCTTTATATTCTTGTGATCGATCAGTCAAGTGTCTGAAACCGTAAACCCACAACACCATAATAACAACTACTATACCCACTGGTCTAATTTCGCTTAGCGAAACATTAACATCCATACATCCTCTTGCCATATCCGTGATACTGATAATGATATCGAGACGCATATCATCTTCTATTAAAAGTGCAATACAACAACTCCACAAGAGTTGATATTCCCAATTATACAGAACCTAGACCCAGGTGCACCAATTAGTTCTAAGAAAAAAAGTCCGTCCGCAAGAAGTCAACCGATGATCATTGAACCTTCTTCTTGTGGTTAAAATCTTGGTGTGCCTCATCACGCGAACGATAGATCATTTGACAATGTCATTACCCTGTAAAATCAGAAAATTACTCTTGGCCGCTAGAAATCATTTACTTCACAATTGCTCAAGATAATTAGTTCACTATATAAATCCTATCCTTTGTTAAGGTTCTGTTAAATTGATCAAAAGTTCATAACAAATAAGGAAATAAACCTTCTGTTAATAATGCCTTTAAGTTAATAACGTTTTCAAACACTACTCTAGCAAATGTGTGGTCTGTCCGAATCTTATTCTACGCACTTCTTAATACGTGTAAAGTTTTGTCCATTTCTTTGCACATATAAGCCGTTCACCCTTCCACTTACATTTTTTTATGTCACCTCAGCGTCACTTTCTCATTTCTTTCACCATTCACCTATATATTCTACTTCACCTTCTCATATCACCTATGTGGCTTGACAATTCACCTATCCATTATCTCTTTTCACCTATAGTCTCCACCTTCCCTTTAAGAATGGTCTAAGTGTACAATTTATGTACTTAATTGGTTCGCTCACAAAGAGCAAGTTTTTTTTCATGAATGTAAATTCATGGCTGGGCTCCAAAGAAGATCAAATTCTAGTTGGAAGTTGGCATCGATCGATCCCTTGTTTGGAATCAAATTGGTGCATCGATTGGATTTGCGATCTTCACATGTCCCTAAAGTTTAATTCAAACGTGTTTTGGAAGCTATTTGCGCGCTTTATATAGTTGTGATTTCTTTAGAAACATATAAACGAATGGTATTCAAAAAATCAATAGAGACGAGTAAAGACATGTTTCATGATAGTGTTCTTTCTTTTAATTTGAATATAACTAGCTAATCACTATCGTAATCTTATGAAATCGTGGTCATATTGTGACATATTAGTCCGAACTTTATGATGTAATTTTTTTATAAAGATATTCGATATCTGAATTCTTAGATTATTAATAAAAGTTGATGTTTAGAAATACACTAATTTATATGAACATATAAAAAGGGAAATGATTAATCATCTTAACAAAATAGCTTAAATTTCTCCTAACTATTAGATAATAATATGTGGAAGAATCAAGATACAAGATTAGGAAAGATACTCAGTTGATAATACATGTCATTTTTTTAAGGTTTTAGAAAGATTTTTAGACTAATATTTATAAAGATTTATCATTTTTTTAAAAAGACTTACAGTTAATTAGTGTGAAAAAATATTCAGTATATATATGCATACAAAATTTATGTTTGTCAATGTAATTTCAAGTGTAAAGATCAATGATCGACATGTACTTTCTTCACGTTAGGAAACTTTGAAATGGGTGGGAAACTGGGAATTAATCTTTACATGCACTTGATTGTGTAGAAATATAATTAAGCTTTGTACGTAGTACGTACGTAATAATGCAAATACTTTTTTCGCACTTTAGGTGGAAAAGCTTTGTAACTATGGAAATATCTTTACATTCACTTAATTAATGGGTAGTGTGATTTATGGAAACCGTTCCTTAATTTGCATTACATAATAACAATGCATCAAAATAATTTAAGTAATGTTATTAGTGAAATTTTGTATTTATTTTACTTTTTTTTTGTAAATATTGAGTTTAATTCCATGCATTGCAATACATTTATTTGTATTAAATTATCAATATACAGTAGAATAAGTTCGTAAATATACTACCATGCTAAAATCAAGGTTTTTTACTCTACATTTGTTACATTAACTTCTCAATATACACCAGAATATACTATAATCATATTTGCATTTTCAAAGGGAACTTTGTGTTTTTAAATCATGTCCTTCGTTAATTTCTTAAACTTCATTTCTTTATGCAAAAGTAATTAAATATTCACTTTCTTAATCAACTTTTTCTTTATTTATATTTTACAAATGTAGTAATTAAATTACTTTAACTAAAATGTAAAACCAAATGTGACCACGTGGTTACCATGTATAAGTAAAATAAATCAACTGACTTTGACTAACGTGACAAAGTTACTTTAGTAAATCCAAATAAAATACGTATCATAATTATATCCATATACCACGTTTAATTATATTTTAAGTCACGTTTTAAAAAAATTGTTTCTCCTTGAGTGAAGATCGAGAATTGTTAGCATATCGCCGGCCAGCCATCGTTATCTACAAAAACAATCTCGCTAGAAACGACTAAAGAGCCGTGTGGTTCGATATACAAACAAATCCATATTCCGAACCCCTGATCCGACGTGTCATAACATTGGCCCCCATATGTCCACAATTTATATAGACCATATGACATGGATGGTCCCATATGTCTCCTCAAAACATAACAATCTCAACAACTATGTAAAACGTTTTCATGCAAACTTCCGTCTAAACTCTTCCAAAACAACATTATTCCTTCGGCTATTTTACTACAACTTTCTGACGTGGCTTTTTACAACATCTCTATATAAACCCCTCATTACCTAGCCTTCAATTCATTCACAAAATCAGTAACACATTATATCTATAAATCTATACATATAAGTCTTACTACACATACAATCTTTATATATACAATTTCTCTTCGAAATAATTTGTCTACAACGTAATATGGCTGTTGATTCTGTAATAACGTCACCCGTGGGACCTCCAGCATGTGAGAAAGATGCTAAGGCTCTTGAGTTTATCGAAGAAATGACGAAAAACTGTGATGCGGTGCAAGAGAATGTGTTGTCCGAGATACTTTCTCAAAATGCCGAAACCGAATACTTGCAACAATGGAACCTAGATTACGCCACTGACCGAGAAACTTTCAAGTCGAAAGTACCGGTTATTGGTTACGAAGACTTGCAGCCGTACATCCTACGGATCGCAAATGGAGATCGCTCTCCCATTCTCTCATCACATCCCATTTCTGAGTTCCTTACAAGGTTAATTACTTACTTATATAATGCATGTTCATATAAAATTATATCTACGTACGTTATATTTGTATATCATATATATGACCATATGTTTATATTAAATATTTTAACAAATTTATCATGTGACACAGTTCGGGGACATCTGCTGGTGAAAGAAAACTGATGCCAACAATTGCTGCAGAAATGGACCGTAGGCAGAAGCTCTACAGCCTTCTCATGCCTGTCATGAATCTGTACGTAAACTTTAACTAGTACTATAAGATTCACATTTATAAGATAATTATTTTTTTAACCAAAAAATATATTGTAATAAATGGAGTATATACATATGTATGTAATTTTATCAAGGACAAATCAATCACTTTTTATTACACAGGCTAGCTTAATTGAGAATTAAATACTTATACAAATAGCCAAACAATATAATTCACTTAGTGTACCATATGCATTTATTATGACAAAAATATTGACACATAGTGTTTTTGTTTTTATAGGTATGTGCCCGGTCTAGACAAGGGCAAGGGATTATACTTCTTGTTTATCAAGGCTGAGGCAAAAACCCCAAGTGGTTTGGTAGCCCGACCCGTTTTAACAAGTTACTACAAGAGCCAACAGTTCAAAACCCGACCCTATGACCCATATAACGTCTACACCAGCCCGAACGAAACTATCTTATGTGTCGACTCTTTCCAAAGCATGTACTCTCAAATGCTTTGCGGTCTTATTTATCGTGAACAAGTCCTTCGATGTGGGGCGGTTTTCGCGTCTGGCCTTGTCCGGGCCATTAAGTTTCTCCAACTTAATTGGCAACAACTCGCTCTAGATCTCGAAACCGGAAATCTGAGCTCGAAAATCACTGACCAGTCAATTCGAGAATGTATTTCGAATATTTTGAAACCTAGCCCGGATTTGGCCCGGTTCATTAGGGAAGAATGTTGTGAAGGGAATTGGGAAGGAATCATTACTCGAATTTGGCCCAACACCAAATACCTTGATGTTATTGTTACTGGTGCTATGGCTCAGTATATTCCGATTCTTGATTTTTACAGTGGTAATTTACCGAAAACTTGTACAATGTACGCTTCTTCGGAGTGTTACTTTGGGTTAAATTTAACACCAATGGTGAAACCATCTGAGGTTGTTTACACCATTATGCCGAATATGGGTTATTTCGAGTTCATTCCACATGATCCTTCAAACCCTGTGACGATCTCACGTGATTCGCCGCCTCGGCTTCTTGATCTTGCCGAATTAGAGGTTGGGAAAGAATACGAGCTCGTGATCTCGACATACTCCGGTCTTTGTAGGTACCGAGTTGGCGACATTCTCCAAGTGAAGAGCTTCCATAACTCGGCCCCACAATTCAAATTCATCAGGCGAAAGAATGTTTTACTAAGCATTGATGCCGATAAAACCGATGAAACCGAGTTACAAACAGCCGTCGAAAACGCTTCCGAGCTTCTTAAAGAATTTAACACAACTGTTGTTGAATATACAAGCTATGCTGACATGAAAACCATTCCGGGCCATTATGTCATCTTTTGGGAATTACTGATCAAAGACCCTACCAACGGGCCAACAAATGATGTGTTGGACCAATGTTGTTTGGCAATGGAAGAATCGTTAAACTCGGTGTATAGACAAAGCCGGGTTGCGGATAATTCCGTTGGCCCATTGGAAATCCGCATTGTGAAAAACGGGACGTTTGAGGAGTTAATGGACTACGCGATATCACGAGGTGCTTCCATTAACCAATACAAGGTTCCACGTTGTGTTAGTTTCACGCCGATTATGGAACTTCTCAATTCAAGGGTTGTTTCGGAGCATTTCAGTCCAGCTGCACCACACTGGACTTCCGAACGACGTTTTTAGAACGTCGTTTACTTGTGACTAAAGACGAAGAAAAATCTTCTCTAGGGCTTAATTAATTAAGAAGTTTGTTAAGTTTTGGAAAAATGAAGGGTGTAATGTGTAATATTTTTTAGTAGTACTAGCATGTATCAAACTATCAATAATGTTTTCCGTTTGTCTTATATATTTCGCAAGAGATTCTGTTTGTGGCAAGTGAAGTTCTTTTTCCGAAAAGCAGATTTTGTGTTGTCTCGAGGAGGATCTAGCTTGGTGCTTTAATATATAATTTATTTTTTTAAAGGGGCTTTGATGGTATATATGTTTATTTGTGTGATTTTATTGTAAATTATTTACTTATCAAAATGGTTGGTTGATGTATATATCATGTGGGTTTTATATGCATGGATTTTTATGGACGTTATTATACGTCTGGACTCTGAAGTACTAGTAGTTGTCGCTTTTTTTACATCACGGAACTTTTCAAGTGTTTTTATTATATAGTTTTTGGGGAACAATAACATATAATTTAATAGTTTATATGTTTACTTCGAATAAAAAATTTGAACAAGTAATATGTGTATATTGTTTAATTGACGGCTCAAATTCGATCGATGGCTTTGCAAATTAACTTGTTTTTTTTGTCTAGAGCTAGACTAAAGACTAAGTCAGGCATTTTTTGCAAAATGTTATCCAAGTGACCACGTACGCATGATTTACAAATATATTATTTTTTTCAGAACTATGAGTTTAGAATTTAAAATCTCGCTTGAGAGGAACCCGATTTTGCTTTGATATTATAGGGAAGTGATAAATTTATAATAATTATTAGTCATCTATAACAAATGTACATATTTTATTGTACAGAGTATAACTGTATAATGCAAACATAAAACATTGTTGTAAATGGATAAAACTTGTTATAGCTTTATGACTTCCTATTAATATATGTTGTTAACAATGATTGCATTGTAAATAGAAATGGATAATGTTTCGATTGATTTTCTTCTTATCCTTGGCTGAGTTTATATATATATATATATATATATATGAAAAATATCATAACGTTCCGATTAAAGACTTGTGACACGATCGATTTGAATCCCAGACCCTACATTTATGACTATTAGGGGATGATTGCATCTTAATTGTATTAAACAGATGCTCAAATCACCGTTGATGTGACAATAACAATAATAATAATGTACTTAATTTTACTAAAATACCAACAATGATGATGTCGATAGAGTAATGCACATCTACTCGGTAAAGCAAGTTGTTTTTTAAGTTTGTTTGAGTGTTTTCCAAACTTATGTCACAATAAAATTTTGGCGCTACCTACTTGGCCGTCGATCTCAAACATATTCTTGCTATTAGAATTCGAAAGGCATCAAGATCATGTTCTAGATAGCTAGGCTATATATATTAACGTACTATATATATTTGCTTAGTCGTTAATTATATATCAACTTTAAAAGCTTTGTTTCACGTTAAGTTGTACTCCGTAACTTTTTATAAATATTTAAGTAGTGGTACTCCACACACAAGGATATATAACCCAAAATGTTCTCCATACTTAAAGCAAATATTGTAGCCACAAATTTTGTCTAAAAATATCCAAACTTGAAACAAAAACTTATTAGAACTTTAACTAAAAGTATTGAACAATTTACCGTATACTGACCGATGGTCGCATCGATGTAAAAGAAAAGAGTAATATTGACCTTTAGACAATTAAAGAAATGCAAACATACAAGCCTTTTTGACAATGTTTAGTTGCTTTCCATTTCAACTTTAACACCGAATGTTATTGCTCGATCACTTAGCCATCACTTTCCTATCACTTTCCTGGTAAAGCTGATCGCCCTTTTGCTTGTCACCACTATATATTGGTTTTATGCTCAATAAATCATCTGATATGATCGACATATAAATCTCTTTCTTTTAACATCAAAATTTCTAAGTCTAGCTTCTTTATACATATATGGGTCAGGATGAGTATATAAAGCTGTTAAATACCTAAGTTTAAGTGTGAATCACTTACATATTAATTTTTAATCCATATGATCTATGTCTTAAATATTTATTCATTCAACAAGAAATATTAAAAAATTAATATGTGAGGAATTTCATACCTAATTTTAGTTACCTAACATCTTTATATTTACCTTTGGCTTAATGAGTATTAAATGTATTATTGATTATTTAGGGAAGATCGAGTTAAATGCGCAATAATCAATATACACGGGGTACTCTTTAGCAAATTTTTATTTGATATGTGTGTTTTTGAAAAGCATATTAAGAATTTCAAATTGAAAAATATTTATATTCTTGAATTTTGCTAGTTACCTGCTATTTATCTTTCTTGTTCTATTTTATACTAATTTTTTCTTCTATATGTGTGTTTGTGTTGAGTTCATCAAATTTTTATACTAATTTTTATTTGACATGTGCGTTTTTGGAATCTTGTATGGTGATCCTCTTTTTATTGCAACCAAAACAGTTGTATTTTATATGTCCAAATTTAAATGTTTTATTTTGATTTTTAAAAATTTTTTTATTGTAATTTTGATTGTAAATTGTTTCATGTGTGTTATACAATAATTGATTTAAAATATATGGATAAATTAAACTTTAGATATATTTTTTATTAATATGATTTTCATTACGTATTACATTATATGAATAAAAATAATTATGATCAAAG
>JANDBE010000015.1:32912217-32925173 GCA_024320915.1 Erigeron philadelphicus
GCAATGTTTTTTTTTTTTCTGATACCCTCTATATGTTTCAAAGTCAAATTTGCATAAATAAGGCTGGTGGGTTGAGATTGGGCTCAACTTATGATAAGCGGGAAGTCATAAACCTGTAATCCTTATATTTGGGCCAGGCTAGTTGTAGACTTGTAGTCTAGTCATTTTATATAGTTTTTTCTTTCTTTCTTAATTTTTTTTATACACCTTGATTCTCATATTGGTACCAAAAATATTTATTAGATTATGGAAGCTATACAAAAGTCAACAGATACTTAAATAATATGTTCTGAAGTTTGTATAATATGATAAATATGAAAACATTTTATGGATTCGTTTGGGTTAAAAGGTTGGCAATTTGAAGTTAAAAGTTCCAACCCAATTTTGATATTAGTTTGAGCTCCTTATAAGAAGTATGTTTTTAAATCTTGCTAGTTACTTTTTAGAGTGGCCAATTTTCTAATTTTACTTTTAATTTTTGAGACAGTTACGAGGTAACACTATAAAAGCACGTAAGGGTCGTTTGTTTATAATGACTAGATAAAATAATGTATATTTTTGTTTTTTGTTATTAAGTATGCCTGTATGATTTAAATTAATACAATAAGTTTTTATATATTTATAATCCCTTATAAAGAGAACTATGACTAAGATTGAACAAACTATTTCTTCGTAAAATAGTCTTACTTAAACATAAAACCTTTATATGTATTCATTTTCCATTCTCTCATCTAATCAATACACATTCTAATCGACTTTTTATCACCCTCCACCGTCATCCTCCTTCTCCACCGCCACCCTCGATCTCCACCACTACTGCCCTTATATATTATCCTTACCTTTTAACTGCCACAACGCGCAAACAATATGCTCGTTAAGTCAAAAAGTTAACATAATGATTTCAACAGATTCTTCATTAAACTCATTAAACGGTCAACCCAGTTGATCAGAAATACTTTTGATTTTTTACTACATTTACACTTTAAATAAATATATAATTATGTCTATTAAGTAAAATCTATATGTAAATTTTCCAATATGTAACTGTTTTTGTTTTAGTGCAAGGCTTTTTGAAGTTTTCCATATTATATTTCGAAAATATATGAAAAAAGATCCATAAAGTTTTAAAAGACCAAAGTCAAATAATGATCGGAAGAGAAAAACATAGAAATTGAAACAGTCAAAAGCATTTTAAGTAGAAAGCACAACTCAAACTCAGCAAGTTGAGTTTTGATCACACCACACCACACCACACCACAGGCTTCATCTTTGACAATTTTGTCATATCAGACAGCAGGGTCCATCCAAATCTACTTGTACCAAAGCTACTTCCCGCTATATCAAAATCTAATCAAAATCAAACTCAAAATCAGATTTCTTCTCTCATGAAACCTAGACCTAAATTTAGCGGCGCCGGATGGTCAAGACCTGCCGCGTTCCTCTTATCTATTTCCTTCTCTTTCTTTTTAGGCTTTTTCTTGGCTTCTTCTATATTTTCTCAACAGGTATACTTTTCTTTCTCTCATTCCTTGATATCTTTTTATTTATATATATTTTTCTTGTATTTATTTATTTTTTTATATATGTGTAGTAAAAATAGATAATAGATAGAATATGTGGATTGTACTTACAGGTAGAAACTGAAAATGATAGTTTACATGATCCAAAACCTAGAATACTTACAACAGCAGATAACCAATACGATCCGTTGCCACACGGCGAATCCGGTGATGATTCCTTCACCACTATTCCTTTTCAGGTGAATTTTTTTATAGGCTTGTAAATGCTACAACTTAGGTGAAATGAATTTGATTATCATCATTTAGTGTATTGTCGTCGGTAGGTATTAAGTTGGGATCCTCGAGCGTTATACTTTCCTGGTTTTGCAATGGACGAACAATGTGATGGCATTATTAAGATGGCCAAGGTAAAGCTTGCACCGTCTACCTTGGCTTTACGCAAGGGGGAAACGGCTGAGAATACCAAAGGAATTAGAACAAGGTATTATCATTGTTTTAGAGTGAAAGTAATTAGTTAGAAAAAAAGTGGTCAAAGAATATGGTATTTTGGATCTTTAATCGTTTCTTTTTGTTTGTTTGTTTTTCTTAATGTAATAGTTCTGGGATGTTTATAAGTTCGTCCGAGGACAAAACAGGGATCTTGGATCAAATTGAGAAGAAAATCGAGAGGGCTACCATGATACCAAGAAGTCATGGCGAGGTATTTAAGTTTTTTGTAAATTGTGCTTTCTGCTCATAGTATGACTCATTTAGACACGCTTGACGCATTGACTAATGTGAGAATTTGAATATTTTTCAGGCGTTTAACGTTTTAAGGTATGAGATTGGGCAGAGGTATAATTCACATTACGATGCTTTCAACCCTACTGAGTATGGTCCGCAAAAGAGCCAACGGGTACGTCACTTGTTAAACTTTATTTTTTCATGCCTTCTCTATACAAGTTAATAGAATTTTAGATGATTTCAATTCCTGTGATTGATTTGAACCCCACAAACTTATCTCGAGTATTTCAGACCACCACAACAAGCAGGTCTTCTAACATAGTTACCTACTGTGCCTGCCCTCCGCAATATTAGGAAAGTTAGCACTCATATATGCAGTCATTTTTGAAAGCTCATTGAACTTGTAGAGAAATGATCACACCGATTCACATTAATCCAATTTCCAGTAGCTTAATCTCTTTATGTGATTGGTATAACTAGCTTATCTGGCATATACTTATACAATGGTACCTTATTACCCTATCATGCCTAATTTTACGTTTATCATACTTTTGATATTCACTGCAGATCTGACAATTAAAATTTGTAAATTTTCATCTTTGTTTGCCTACTAGTTGCACAAGTTTTGAATAAGTGGAAACTCTACCCTTCTAATGTCTTGCTAAATCAGAGTGTAATATCTCTTACTTCATTCATTACTTGACTCCAATTTTACATTCAAAACTTTATCAGTTTTGATGTGTGTGTCTGTGTGTGTAATTGCTCTGATAACATTGTGTGCCTCATACCTGCTCTCACTGTCTTAATTTTGGTTATATACTTGTATGTCTCTAGTATTTGGTCATATTCTGAGACATATGAAATAGCTTGCATTAGCCTCAAGGTTCTTGTGCGTTTGTGTATTCACACTAAAAAATAATATGCATTGTTACTTCATGCTGATAATTAGATCTTGTTATTGTAATGAGCCTACATATTAATGGAGTTTTCACGTTAACTGTTTGATACGTTGAGTAGATCAAAATAATATACACATGAATCATATCAATGAACTTTGTGTAGCACTGTAGCTTGCGTTAAATCTGTTTTAAACTTGAGGTGATGAGTGGATCAAATCCAATGCTTGCTAGATTGAGCGTGAATAAATAGATTATATATCATATGCCAAAATAATTCCCTTTAATAAATCATAAATATGTAAGTAGATCAACCAATCACATACATAGCAGATTCTCAGCTTTCTTACTAAAATGAGAAAAAATTACTTTCGTAATATTTGTCTGTAATTTACTTTCTATTCCTGTTAACGTTTTTGAAAAGATACTTGCTTTAATATTCTACACTCTGCACTCTTACTTAGTTACTTTGCATTTTCAAATAACATTTCCACTTCATAATAATGTTTCTTTTTATGTGTTTGTGTTGCCGGAATGGGATGAATAAGAATAAAGGACAATTAATAGTAGAATTATGCCAATGGGGTTGGTGGCCCATTGGTAAGATCTTTGACCTTGGGTTTCCCACCAGGGTTTGAGTCCCACTCCTTACATTTGTTAGGGTGGATTAAAGGGATGTTTTTCGAAAGTCCTAGGTTGCATCCTAGGCACTCGTGTAGTTTAGAAGTAGGATGGTTTGCCGTTCCAAAAAAATAGTAGAATTATGCTTGGTCTTTAAGGAATTTTTGTAGGCAATAGACATATGGACTGTCATACACCTTGGCTAGTATTGAGAATGACTTGGTGCATTCATGCCTTGACTGAAAGTTTTAATTAAACTTGGTCACCAAGTTTTTCTATTACTCCTGCAGTCCTGTTACTAGATACAACCCATATCACACTTCTTCATTCTTAGTTTGCTTTTTGTATAGTACCAGATGACAATTCCATGCTGGCTCGAAATATATAACACTATCTCCTATGTACTATTTATCAGTATTTATCAACAAGTTCATTCTTTTATCGAATTAGAATATTTATAAGTATATTTGTTTCTTTTTTAAACTAGACCAATAATGGTATGCTTTTATTCTATAGATATTCATGTTTCTCTTTCAAATGAGACTAATAGTGCTATGCTTATTTACTTACCTACATCTGAAATTTATCTTGCCATAATATACCTTTTGTAGTAATAAAAACGATATTTATAATATATTTCTAAATTTGTAAAGGTTCCAAAACTATGTAATATTATCGCAAGTTTGTAACTGTGGGTGGTACAAATAGTATCTTGATGTGATTCCATCGAGGACGTTAGAACCTTTGTTGGCACGGTTGGTTCCATATGTTAGTCAATGTCATAACTCATAACCAAAAATCTGATAGACATATGATCTACTATCTTTACTTTGGATGCTAGTCTTTATATGGGCTAAGGGTTTCAAAATGAATTGAACCTCTTCAAACATATTGTGAAAAAAGGTAAGTTTTTGTATGTAAGAAAGTAAGGTTCTTTGAAAAACACGTACTGTGTGTAGTGTCTACTCGTTTACCTATACAAAAGGTAGCATCTACTCTTATTTTTTACAGATTGCCACTTCAGCTTCCACACTATCATCTTCTCCATCTTTTTTGGGAAACTCAATTGCTTCTAGCAAACTACTCTGATGCGAGCTTTTTCTAACAATGACACTTTAAACGTATTCACTGGTTTACATCAGAAACTTATAACCATATCTTTAGTTAACTCTTGATTTGAAATCTTCTATTTGATTTTTTGTTAAGTTTCAGTTGTATACTTTTTAATTTCATGTCAAGTTCCTCTGATCTAGCAAATAGTCAAGTTAAAAAAACAGTTTCCATAAGCAAAAACTGCGGTCACATCAGCACTTACTAGCTAAAAAAGTTATTTTAATGAAGGTCGTAAGAAAAGCTAACTACATACAAAACAAGCCTTTTTTATTGTAACTACGCACAAGAGGCTCTGTTTTGGTACATTTCTGTACATTTTAAAACCATTTGCTCTTTTATTATATATTCGGAGATATCAATTTCTGATACAATCACAATGTATGAGCAAAAGTAATACGAGTAATATTTAGCAAGGCAGACTATTAAAAATTTTTGGCCTAGGCAGACCATCTAGTTACTTCTTTACCGTATCTTATAATCACCTGAGAGCCCTATCTGTATATTTTCTTTTACCAATGTTACACTCATTAAACGTTATTTCTAGTGATCTAGTCATGTCGCTTTTGTCAAAAGGATTTATCCTTCCTATGGTTTGCGTTCACTTAATTATGGACCACTTATAGAAGTTCCGTATACCCTTATTCAGATTCTGTTCTACAGTTGTTGACTTGTTGAACATTGTTAATTTTAGATCGACATTAATAGTTCTACTTATAATGTTGGGTTCATGACAGATTGCTTCTTTCTTGTTGTATTTATCTGATGTGGAAGAAGGTGGGGAAACCATGTTTCCATTTGAGGTAAGTTTAAGATTTTTGTACTGCCCACTTTCCTCCCCCCCTGTCGAATCTTGTGCATGTATTCTCGTTTTTTTAAAGGTTTATTCATTTGATTCCATTTCTTTGCAGAATGGTGAAAATACTGCTTCAAATTATGATTTCAAAAAGTGTGTAGGTTTGAAAGTAAAACCACGGAAGGGTGACGGGCTTTTGTTTTATTCCTTGTACCCGAATGGTACGATTGACCCGGTAAGTTTATTTCTGGTTGTTATGAGTGTAGTTATATTTGGTAGATCAACCCATGTTTTTATTTTTTGACACTCATTCCTTAAGTGGCTCTATTTATCTATTCTAAGTGTAATCAAGTGACATATCGGTAAAGTTTAAGTTTCCTGATGCAGACATCGCTTCATGGGAGCTGCCCTGTCATCAAAGGCCAGAAATGGGTAGCCACGAAATGGCTTAGGAACGAAGAAAATTATGATTAAAATTTTTGCTCTTTATTCCCAATTCAATCTCTCGCTATATCTTTTAAATTTTGGATTCACATATAGTTGTTCATATCAATACCTGATGCTTATATATTAAATGATAAATTGTTAACTACAAGGGCTGATTCCCTTAATTTATATTTTTTTGCTTTTATCACATTTTGTTGAAAATCTACTTTTTCTTCTTCCCTCTACTATCAGAAGCTAGAGCACAAGTGAAATTTGCTTAAACAACTTGCCAGGGGCGTTCATCTGGTCTGCTAAATCATACCTGTAATTTATTCATAGGGATTCTTCATGACAAATTCTTGTTGGTCTTCATGTGGCATATCAATATCTCGTTTGTGAGGGGTAAGGATCTATATGTAATGGGAGCTTTCGGAGTGATCTACGATCGTTATCTGGGGTTGTTTTGATTTTAGAGGTTTTTATGTCGCCATATGCCCCTGGGTAAATGATGGTGTCCAGTATCAGTCCGCCGTAGACCTCCAGTTGGAGTGTCTAATACTTTCCGGAATGATTGGGTGTGAAGTGATTGTAGGTGGTATTTAATACTAGAAGAATTGGATCAGTAGTTTGTTAATATCAAATTGAACTCTCACATGACGTGGATCGAATTAAAGGTCAGTCACTCGATGTTTTTTGGTTTTATAGGCATAAAACGTTTTTAATGGAAGAATGGAGCTATAGAGCTAAGACACAAACCTACCACAAGATATGTTTTGATTAAAATATAGGTATACAATTATGTAATGAACCATTATTCGAAAAACACATGATAAAGAATGGAAACAAAAAATGCTGTGTTCAAGAAAAAACGAGTATATGACCAATAAAGCCAACAGGTATTCAGTAGCTAAATTTTTGCATCTTTATTTCTAAACAGCTGTTTTGTCTATTTAAATGTTTCTATAATTACAAATGTGTTGGTCTTGATAGCTGATACGTACTAATTTTAAGGATTTGAGGTGAAAAGAAGGTTATTAACAATGACTAGTGAGTGGATTCCACTAGTCATGTAGTCAAGTTGTTAGAAAGATTATTAAGCTCATAATGATAAATTAACAATAATCTTTACGTTATGAACAAGGAAAATGCTACCTACGTAACACTAACTAAACTTATTGATATCTCATTTGATGATTCTCATATAAGAACAGACCTATGATCAACAAACTAGAATGACACTTGAATAAATAAATCAAAAGCACAGAAAATACCCAAAATAATAAATAATTGATGAAATGTATAAATGTGTACCTGAAAATAGAAAAAACTTTATAAAGAAGCCATATATCTTTTTGTCAAAAGTCACCTTAAGAATGATAGGGACATGCAATTCCAAGCAAATACACAAGGTTTAAAACTTGGACCCATGTCTATTGTTAGAGATTAGTGCGATCTACATCCTCCATGCTTATCAACGTACAGATAAATGGGCCAAAGGGTGGGGGTTTGTCATAGATATCTTCGGTCATATAATTCTTCACTGATTATTATTTGGTGGTTGTGAATTATATACATAAGTTAAATTAGAAGGAGCCCAGCAACATCAATCAATTCATCAATAATTTAAGAGATTTGATTGTGTAATGAGTTTAATAAGAGGAGATATGCAAATAGAGGGTTTTGATAAACAAAACTTAAAGACTTAAAATGTATCAAATAGTTGTATACTTGATATAAAATTTACGGGTGAACTTTTAATGAATTGACGTGGAAAGTACAATATTTTTATGTACGTTAATGAAGCCCTGAAGTTGTATTTGACATTTTTCTTAAATAAATTAACTATTTTGATATTAAGTTTAGTATTTTACATTTTTACATCAATAAAGATATATTATTTCTGTCCTAAAATTAACCTTTGATGTAAAAAGTACTACTGTATGTCTTTATAATTTATAAATGTTATAAATTAAATTGCTTTAAGAAAAAACCTAATATCTCTAAGAGCATCTCCAATGATGTTTGGAGGATAACTTTTTTTGAGAAAAAAATTTAAAGTAAAAGATTGATACCATTGTGAGTAAAAACTTTTTTAAGCAAAACCTTATCTTCAAGCTTTTGAATGAAGACTTTTTGGTAAAAAGTTTCATTTTATCCCCTTAAAATTTCTAGTTGTAACCTTGCTTTTCTATATTTTTGTTTTCTACTCTAATTAAAATTGCATAATAATCTAGTTTGTTTGATAATCACACTTAATTTTTATATTTTTTAAAAAACAAAGTTTATAATCAAAAATCTAATGCGCTTAAATTTATTATAATTTTATCATCTTTTTTTTTTTTGAACAGTATTTTTTTTATTGAAAAAATACTTCTTAATTACAATTCTTATTAGATTAATTAAAAAGGAAAATGAAAATATGAGGTGGAAATTAAAAATAGTCATCGAATGACTTGACTATTGTGGATGCTGTTACAGTATACTTTAAATGTATAAATAAAAATAAAAAGAAATAACAGTAAAAGGTGCACGGTGGCTTCACTACCTGTAATTCCGTAAAATACGTACTTTGCCTAAACCGCTATACACCCGCCTCTCTAAACACATGAAACCTACCCACCACCAACTAGATAAAAACACATCTCCTGCTGCTGGTTTCTGTTTCTTCTTTAGTTACTTTAAAAAAAATAAAGTGACGAAATTTATGTTGCTCAGTCAAAGAAGGAAGGGGAGCGATGATGTATAAGAAGACACTTATAAACTCTTCCATCAAAAAGTTCAAAGGTATGCTCATTACAAACACCTCTTTATTCTCCTCCTCCTTTTACTCCAACTCCACCCATTCTTCTTCAAATTCTAATAGGTATAAAGATGACCTTTCTCCTCCCCCTAAATCTGTATATCAAAAAGTTAACAAATTAGAAGATGCCCTCCACCTGTTTGATGAAATGTCACACACAAAACCTCTTCCTTCTGTTATTAAGTTTACTCAGTTGTTGAATTCTGTCACCAAAATGAATCATTTTTCACATTCCCTTCATCTCTTCAATCAAATGTGTGCAATCGGCGTCCCTGTTAATGACTACCCTGTGAATATTGCCATCAAGTGTTGTTGTCATTTACGTCGCACCAATGACGGTTTCGCACTCTTAGGCTTTTGCTTTAGACGAGGTATTGTACCAAATGTGTACACTTTTAGTACCCTCTTAGACGGACTCGTCTTAGAAGATAAGATTCTTGAGGCCGAGATATTCTTCAAGAAGCTCATCAAACAGAAACTTTGTGAACCTAATGTTGTTACGTATAACACAATGATTAAAGGCCTTTGCAAGTTCGGTGATAATGTTACTGCCTTGTCTTTGCTCAGGCTCATGGATAAAAAGGGCTGTAAACCAGATGTTATATCATATAACACCGTCATTGATAGTCTTTGTAAGGATCAATCAATTGATGATGCCTTCAAGCTTTTCAAAGAAATGGTCTTTCAAAAAGGCATCCCACCGAATGTCGTCACATATACCACTTTGATTTCTGGTCTTTGTAACTTAGGTCGTTGGGATGAGGTGTATAAGATACTTGAAGAAATGGAGGATTATAGGATCTCTCTAGATGTTCATACCTACTCTATATTAGTTGATGCATTATGCAAAGAAGGTAAGGCCAAAGAAGCCGAGGATGTTATCAAAATCATGGTAGAGAAAGGTAAGGAGCCGAACATAGTAACATACAATTCACTTATCGATGGTTACTGTTTGCGTGGTGAAATGGCCAAAGCAAAGACACTTTTTGATGCCATGGTGTTTAAAGGTATCCTCCCGGATGTTGTTACTTAACAGTTTCATAAACGGGCATTGTAAGAAGAAGATGATAGATGAGGCCTTGCATATGTTTACTGAAATGACGAGGAAGGGTTTGAAACCCGATGTAGTCACTTACAGCACCATGATACAAGGATTGTTTAAGGCTGGACAGTGTGGGGGTGCACGTAAACTCTTTGATGACATGCTAGCGCAAGGCATAGTTCCAAATGATTTGACATATGGCATTATTCTAGAAGGTCTTTGCAACAACCATCTAATAGAAGATGCAATCTCTTTGTTCAATTTAATGGGTAATAGCAAGCTAAATTCAAATATTGTGGTGTACACTACCCTTATTGACGGTGCAAGCAAATGCGGGAAGCATGAGATTGCAAGAAATCTTTTCCAAGACTTGGCAGTGAAAGGTTTGCAACCTAATGTTCGGACATATAATGTGATGATCAATGGCTTATGTCGCGAAGGCTTATTGGGGGATGCCATTCAGTTATTTCTTAAAATGGACGGGAGTGGTTGCCCACCAGATAATGTTACTTACTGCCTTCTTCTTCAAGGATATCTGAAGAATAAGAACCATGATGATCTGGAAATGCTTTTACATGAAATGGATGAAAAAGGTTTCTCACTGGATTCTTCGACTATGTCACTGTTAATTGATCAGATTGCCGCTGGCTCTTTCAAAAACAATGTGCTGAAGTTGATAGGTAAACTAGTGCCAAAGGAATTGCTAGAGACCCCTAGTTTTTCTGCCTAGCCCAGAAGTTTGGCGATGAAAATGAAAAGGTGATTGAGGAGCTCGAGTTTTTGTGTAGATTGAGAATTGAAGATGTCACCAACAATTTATAGATAGTAGGAAATTGGTACACTATGTCTCTTCTTAACTGTATGAGTCAGAAATACTTCAATATGTATGATGTCATTGTCTTAACTGGATCATGATTCTGCTTTTGTTTGTCCTAGACCAAAGTTCTGCACACAAGAACACCATATTTGCCCAGTTTTTCCATCTTATGAATAGATGAAGAAATTGAGTTTTATAGATATATTATGTAGTATCTCACTATTTAATTGTTTAATGACTATAATTAAATTCATGAATACAATTGTCAATGATTATAATCAGTTCTGCAACTCGTCTAATAGCGTCAAGAACTTCCAAATAGTCACTATTCCCCCTCAATTTAAACCAAAAAGAATTTCTCTACCAAGAAATTGACCAAATTCGAGTCTTCAACAGTAGTCTTGTTACCATTCTCTTTAATCTTCTGGTGGATAATGCCAATTTAAGTGAATTCAGAAAGATAGGCCACATATAAGTGGTGGATTTTGCAACTGTCACGATTTCTAGTGGATTTTTTTTCCGAGAGTGATCTCCAATTCATTGTATGTGCCCGTCAATGTGCGATGGGCAAATCTGAACCTTTATCCTATGAAGAGTATATTGCCCTTTTCTCGGCCCCAATTATTGTGGTAACCTTTTGTGTTCATTCTGTTCATAGCTTATAAAAACACCACTAGGATGAAGTTGATTGAAAAGGAGATGACTGAAACGAGAGTAAGCATGAGAAAGAAAAGATTGAGATGAAGCAATTGTGTAAGTGAAAACTCAGACTGAAGTTGTTCTGTTGCAGGTAGTGGAAGGCTGAGATTGTGAGATACAAGAGTAAGCACGGGTAATAATTTTCTTTGTTAGTCCTTTTTTTACATGATTTTTGTTTCTTGGTTAACTGTGTCATTGGATATGTGATGGACAAGAGGTAATTAGGAAAGGTAGAAGGTTGAAAACGTGACGTCTTGTTTTGACTAACACTTTGTTAATATTTTTCTGACCTTTAGTCTATGATTTTCTTGGTGTTTCTTTTCAGGCGTTTTGATAAGTTCCTCAAAATTTGTATCAGGCACATACTGGCCAGATATGAAATGGATGGGAGAGCAGTTGTGGGTTTATAGAGCGGACTATCTCAATAGTAGAAGAGGCCGGCGGAACTTCCGATGATCAAAGCTTGAAGCTTCGTATCAGTCAACATTAGATATTTAGGTAAAGTTTGAGCTCTATAGCTATTGATACCAACAATTTGAGCTCAGGGCTGAACGAGCATAAATATTTTTATCCAAATTTAGTGAACACCGTATGCAGAGGATATTTTTTAATAAATCGATTGTACTTCAGTGTTTTGTTGTGCGATTTAGCTAATAACAGTCAATATTTTTACTAAATGTCTTGGTTTCAACTCACACGTGAATGCAAAGCAGATATTTAATATTTTTACTTAATACGTCTGAAAAGTCTATGTTCTATCATGCGAGTTTGAGGTAGTGATCCTGTAATCGCCTTATTTATTAATTATCTGCTAGAATACTAAGAAAAGATACTTAAAGAGGTCAAATCTTACTTGCAACAGCCAATTTAAGCAAAATTCAATGTAAACATAAATCTGGAAAATTTTCACTCGGAGCAGATCCAAGAGTTGGGCGACTCCTTCATGAACCAATGGGGAAGGGAGAAACAGGCCCAAAGTAAAGTCCAACTTTAAACAACCATAGCTTTGTTAGCCGGAGGAGTTACTGACCACTCTTCCGGACACAACTTTTGACTCTCAGTTTTGCCCTTTTAAGCCTCTAGTTTATTTCATCTCGTACAATGTATTATTTACATCCAGGAAACGAATATATATGTGAAGATTAACAGAGTCAGCAACCCAGAGAGTTAGGATCTATCTATTGTTCATGTATTAAGACATTAACTTATATAGATACATATTTTTTTGCATATCATATGTTTGTCAAAATATCAAATTGAAATATAGCACAAATTCATATTTGCTCGAGTATTTCTTCTTCTTCTTTGGTGTCAATTAAGCATTTGACGAAAGTCAAATCAACAGATATCTATTTCAATTGATACATGAAAGAAAGATACTGATTATTTATACCTAATAGTGTCATCTTTATCTTTACTAAATAAAAAGTTAAATGCTTTATATGACTTTGTGACATGAATTCGGTACGAGTACATGAAAAACCATCGGTTCAGTCATAGAAGTGA
>JANDBE010000015.1:33000058-33010101 GCA_024320915.1 Erigeron philadelphicus
AATCATACCTTTTTTTATCTTGATGAATGAATGGCTAGGATTGGTTCATTGGTTCTTTTTTTTTTAATGGTTCTTGAAATAACTCACCCCTATATATATATATATATATTGGTGCACAGTAACTTTCATGACGCATAATGATTTTCACTAATGAAAAAACTATTGTTTTATTTGTTTTTCCTTCATATATTTTTTTTTATTTTACCTAGAACCTATTGATATTTGACTTATTTTTTATTACGTATTAAGCCAATTTTGTGCCCTACCTAGCTCATTGACTCGATGTAATCCTATTGTTTAGTTTGTGTCGAGATATATCAACACAAATACAATTTTTACATCTAATGTATATATATATATATATAGGTTTTAGGTAAAATAAAATAAGTATTAAAGTAAAATAAATAAAACAATATGTTTCTCTTAACCGAAAATCACCGTGCATCATGAAAATCATCGTGCATCAATTGCTTCGTGAATCTTCGTGCATCAATTTAACCCTGATCTAAGGGTCACTACAACAAATTGGTGAATTGTTCACATTTGTTTAATGTAAATTTTCACATTTAAAAATGTTTTAAAAAATATTTTTCACATTTGAATTGGGTGTGAAAGAAATAGGTGTTACAAAATGATACTAAATCTATACACTTAAATATGTGAACATATTGTTACGCTTCTTCACACTTGAAAATGTGAGTTATTGTCATAATTTTTCACATGTAAAAATATAAATATTTTATTATAATATTTCACACTTGAAAATGTGAATTTATTTGTCATGATATTTCACACTTAAAAATGTGAAGATATTGTCATAATTCTTCACATTTTTAAATATGAACATAATCAACTTAATTGTTCACGCTTAAAAAAGTTTGAAGATAGTTACCTCAAATTTTATAGCTGATGCCCTCAATTACAGTAGAATTCTATTCAAGCAGAAAAATATTATTATAAAATGAACACTTTTCAATTATTTACAATGAAAATTTAGAAACGGCTAATCTTATTCAAATAAAAGCTAAACCAATGAGATTCTCCTTTACACATAAAATGCAAACTCTGTTTTCAAGCACAGTAACATTGACAATTCATGACTTCTATGATTTATACACAAATTCATGACTTCTACAGTCGACTTTTTTTCACACGAACCTAGGTGCAAAGCTTCTGGACCTGTTTATAATCCTTCAGCTCCGCTTTACAAGCTTCATTATTGAGATTGCTTGGCGCCTTCAATGCTCTCGCGGGCTTCTTTTTCACACTGAAACTGTCGTCGTATTCGACAAACCTTGCCGGCCTGCAAATAATAACTAGCTTCAGCTCATACAACGAAAACATTATACATAAATTGATTTCCTGTCACATTCCAAAATAAAGCATAACATTACTTTCTTATATCTCTTTGATGTTTTGAGATAATTACCAACCTTGAAGTAGGTGTTCTCTTCTTCTTTCTGCCAGTCGTGTCAATATTCTTAGGTGTTCATATCCACCGTTAATGTAGCCTTATAAAATAACACATACATTGTCAACCGTCTCTTACTCAAAGAAATCATAAGCCTTAAGAATAGGTGTTGAAAATAAGCATCTCTTACCCCGATTCCTTAAATTTTGAACAATGCACACATGTCAATTTAACGAGCACAGAAACAACACATGCTTTATAAACTGTTCAAAATAGATGGTTAAAAAAACATTTTCTATTGGTAAATGAAAACAGGTTCTATTTAGCTTTAGATGATAGCAAAATTATAATTTAAGAACAAAATAGAGGAAATAAGATATATAGAGAGAGCATACTGTTGAGAAGTGAAAGTAAGACATGCAAAGCCTGGTGCATTTTGTCGTCATCTGCATTGGGTTTAGTTAGCCATCGGTCATGCAACAAACCTGTTTTGCGGAAAAGAAATGTATTAATCAATAAACAATGGGGGGAAACTGGTAATGGAAGAAAGAAAGCTTTTACCCATGAACGTCGTGCAGTCCAAACTCTCGGAAGTACTAAAGTAATCACTAATTTAATTACCAAATGTCGAGCTAGAATAAATGTAAAATACTATTCATTGGTATAAGACATACCCTGCAGTCTTGAACAAGTATTTCAGTTTGTTCCTAACTATAAAGTATTCATGTGTTACTTGCTGCAGACAGCGCACTCACCTGCACAAGTCATAGAAATAAGAAAACAATTATTAATTGATAATTAAAAGAGATCAAAGACATGAAGTAAGTGGAATAACTACTGCAAAGCCAGCAAACACACCTTGATACAAATTCCTAACTCCATTAAAAGTTTTTGCTTCATGGATGAGATTAGCAGCATGAAGCATTGCATCCCCAAGATGAGCACCCCAAGAATCTCCCAAGTATCGGGCCTATATATTGACTGCAAGATACAAACACAATGCGATTAATTCCCAAGTATGCATTTAAACTTGATTTTTAGTGGTGTTAAGTATTGAAGGTGTAAGAATGAAGCCATACAATTTCTTAAAAGTAAATTCTGCAAGTAACCATGTGAATATAATAATCTACGCTGATAGAACGTTTCTGACAAACAAAGGTGAGTATCAACTACATGAACTAAATTTGAAATTTCTTTTTGGCTTATAAATAGATTAAAACTAACCCAAGGGTTATAAATCCGTAAAACCGAAGATCCTTATCAACTCAATAAAGCTAGACATTGTAGTAAGTGACGGACGACAAACTATGATGCCTTTAAAATAGTAATCATAAAAGTATATAAAGCAATACTACGAACTAATCACAACCATTTTAACTCACCCAAATAAACCATATATATCAGTGACCTAACTAATTCAATCAAATGATTACCAATATGACAATATGTGAACTCAATCTCACAAATAATGATAATATAAACTTATTAAAATTAATCATATATAGCAATAACCAATTAAGCATATAGAATATACATAAACAGTTAACATATATCAAAAGCTAAATCTTTAAGCGTCGATTTCACTCTTCCCTGATATATGTACACACACGCATACACACACATATACACACGGATACACAAACTACACATAAATCGCATACACACATACAGATGTATACATAAATTTATGTGTGTATATATACATATAAGTAGATGTATGTATGTATTACGAATAATATTATATATATATATGTATGAGTATGTATACACACACACGAGAAATCACATACATATATATATATATATCACCTACACAGAGAAATCACACCTCCATGTGAATTCGCCATACAAAATTGAAAGACAATTAGATACATTAGGGTTGATCAAAAATCTATACATATATACCTGTATGTATATATATATATATATATCACTTACAAAGAGAAATCGCACCTCCATGTGAATTCGCCATACAAAATTGAAAAACAATGGAAGAATTAGGGTTCAAAAATTGATACATATAGACCTGTATGTATATGTATATATACATATATACAGATCACTTACACAGAGATATCGCACCTCCATGTGAATTCGCCATACAAAACTTAAAGACAATGGAAGAACTAGGGTTCCTGATGTTTGAATCGAAATCAATTTTTGAAATGGAATTGAAAATTTTTATAGAGACAAATGAATTTGGGTTACTAATCAATTTTGGGGGAAGAGTTGGGTTTTATCACCAGTTCAATTTAGTTTTGTTTTTCTAATTCAATTTTTTTTTCACATATATGAGCGTGAACTTTTTTTTCCTTTGTCAAAATTTTTTCACGCATAAAAACGTGAGCATGTTTTTCTTTCAGTTGCTCACACATGTAAGTGTGAAGAATTTTTTTATTCAATTGTACACATTATTTTACGTGAAAACTTCTCATATTCTCCTTCACATATATAATTGTGAATTAATTTTATTTCACGTTTACAAATGTGTAGATTATCTTTACGCTTCAATATGTGAACTTTTACATAACCTTACATATATTACACATTTATAAGTGTTAATAATTTCTAAACATTTTTAGATGTGAACTTTCTTGAAAAAGTTTTCACGCCTACATAAAACGTGAAGAAAAATCCGTGAATAATCAATAAATTTGTTGTAGTGATAGTTTATATTAATCCGAAAAAACTCCATAATAAAAACTCGTTTTAAGCTCCCATCAGATTGAGTCATCTTTGGTCACTATAACCTTTTCGAGTTTTCGTCATATATATATATATATATATATAAGAAAATGAATATGAGAATGTTAGGTATTTAAGTTTGGTAAAAAAATCTCTCACATATCTTTTTTTAAAGCATAAAAAACATGGGGACTTGGGGAGCCAAATATTTATTTAAAATATTAAAAAATTAGTATGTGAGTTTTTACCTAAATTATATGCATAACAACCTCGTACTCATTTTTCTATATGTATATCGCAATTGTATGTTTGTCTTGATATATGTGTTAATGTTTACACTTTACATAGCACTGGCTTTATATGCATGTAGTAAGTAGTATGATGATGCCCTGCAACTTGCTATCTTTGTTTGCAAATTACAACTTGCAATCTTTCCCGATGTTAACTACATTTTGCTTTCATGTTTTATAAGCCTTTTCTAATATAATCAAATAGATGTGGGACCAAAGAGGTGTTTAGTATTATGATTACAAAATAGATTTTGTATTTTTAAAATATATTATGCATTTTTAAAACTTCGTTTTGAAAAAATATGTATACACATTTTCTTTAAAACTATGTTTTCATAATAGATACGAGTAATAATTTTTCATCTAAAATGTAATCTAAAATTTGATGTTAAAGGAGGTTTTGATCGTTGGATTAGGAAAGGCGGTATGTAAAAAATAAGTTACTTCAACCTTTAGAATGTAAATATATATAAAAAGTTATCATAAATAAGAGTGGAGTCAGGTTTTACATTGAGGGGCTCAACCGTGTTTCTTTTTTATCGTTGTATACAATATAATGTGAAAGAGATAACTATTTAATATTAGTAAAATAGAATTTAATTTATTACGATGGTTTATTTTTATGGATCAAATGTAAAGGTTTTACTTAAACTGTTATGACTAGAAATCAAACATTTAGAAATTGAGGGTGGCTTGCTTAAAAATGACCTTTGTATTAAACTATTAAATGACTATAAACTAGCATTGCAATGGAAAACATGAATGGTTGACGGGGAACAAACACCACCCAATCCCCTTACTAGCTATGGTATTAATTGAAAACGATCGAATGCATTTTGTTTGATAGCTAATTTTTGTTTGATAGCTAATTGAAAAATATTAGATTCAACGGTGATTAATCGTTTCAGAAAAGTATATTTGAAAGTAACTTTTGTTGACACTGACATTACTTTATGTTTTTTTAAGCAAAAATGATAGTGATATTATATATGTTTTTGTTTGTTCTGAATTTGAACGTAACATTATTGATGTGAGCCGTTCAAGTTTTGCGATTAAAACTAAAAACATGTGAGGACCTAATTTTTTCTCTAAATTTATGAAGACTTTAATGGTTGAGTAATTGATATGTAGAACAAGCTAGCAATTTAAACTTCTTTTAGAAAAGACAACATTTTTTCGCACACTAATTCTGAAGATGATATATACATGTAGAATTGTAGATGATATTGTAAATTAACTTGTTAAAGGTATTTTTAGTATAACATGTGTTTTAGCTGTTAAGGATGTTAATAGATATAGGACATTTTTACATCAAAGCTATAAGTTGAAATGAGGAAGTGAAAAATATTTCACAAGATAAAGTTTTATAAACTTAAAATACAAATAAACGTCAGGCAAATTTAATACCATAGTTTTATTATTTTTATGTCGACAACACATTCAAAATAAATATCTGGACGAAAACTCGATGAGCTCATGAAAGTGAGTGGGAAGGTTGATATACTGAAAGCGATAGGAATTGGCTGTCCGTTCTTTGTTTGTTGATACGACTATGTGTATATATAGTATCTAAATCCTTATATAGAAACACAATTTGACGTATGATGACCATCTTTATATATCATTTATGTTATGTTTGTCAGTATATCATATCCTTAAATCTACTTCTAATAACTTTACATTTATGTTAGACGCAATTCTTGGGTTGTACTTAACGTGCATAAAAAATTTGTACTTTTGATATTAAAAGTTTTTCCCCTGAATTTTTTGATACGTATATAACTATTTAATGCACTTTAACTGAAGCCTTAAGAACTGTGTTTCGCAAAACCCAAAGAAAAAAAACATCGTATGTTCTATCAATTAGCTAGCAATTCGTATACTTCTAACCAAGCAGTCTTATAATCTTGAGGAGTATTTTCCACCACTTGCGACTCACCTATACCATACGTACAAAATCACCGTACCAAGAACATAAATTTGAACTTGTACCGTCGGAGAAACTATCTTCATGTATCTTAAGAATGAATGAGAGGGTTGATTTCTTCATATCAATGCATTAATATATATTGTAGGAGAGATGATGTTACCATGAAAATGCTAAGCGCATTATTTGCTAAGCCAGTTGACAAACATACAAGCCAAGTGTGCATCAAATGTAGAAGGAAACTTCAAAAATAATAATAAAAATTAAAGGGGTAGTAGGATTTGAACCTGACGTGAATCGAACACGCAACCTTCTGATCTGGAGTCAGACGCGCTACCATTGCGCCACAGATCCCCTTTGACTAATCTAGCCTCCGAAAACGTAATATACAAAAACCATATGATATGTATAAATTTAGGTAAAATTTTATAATCTACAAACCAATTTTTTGCAAACTTCCAGAATACTTTGATGGTAAACTCTCACTTAAACATGAACAAGATATACTTTGGTAAAAAAAATGGTAACACTTACATAAATATCTTTGTTTTGATAAATTGTGAATACAGAAACTTACATATATTTAACGAGATAGCTACTACACAATAAAATTATACAGGTTTACTACAACAATCTACATACACTTTATTCCTCTACTCTTTTGTCTTAGGGATTTCTACACTCCCATCCTTAAAACAACATCATATGGCCATATGGGAAAAATGCAAGAATTTCTTGTTAACCGAGTATCTATATAATGGTTGGCATGAACATTTCTTGGATGTTTCATTAGATATCCGAAAACGTAAGTTGTCACTTTTCTATATAGTTAATTCAGAAGACACAACTTAAAAACGATAATCATTCTTTCGATGAACTAATAAAATATATATAATTCAAAAATCCCTGTTACCCTTTATTTTTCTTTAACAAGAATATTTTTATATATATATAAATATATAATTCAAATGTGTCAAATCAGTAGCATTTTTTGTTTCTATACAAAGTATTTTCTTTTCTTGTATGGTGAGTCAATGACATATTCCAATACCTTCATGATCCAAAAATAGAAGAAAATTCGAAGAATGACACTTTTCTTGAGGCAATGCGACATTTTGCAATAATATTCTAAACTACATAGGTGTGTTGGCAATGGCAGCAAATATAACAATAAGACAAATTTTATTTGAGTCCAGGTGTTTAATATTTCGGTTGATCATATTCAGTAAGCAAAAACAAAAATAAAATAAATGACCAACAACTACATTTAGAATGTTACGTTCTACTACAAAGCCGATTTTTTGGAACGCATGTATGGAACGGTTGTTTTAAAAAACCGTTCCGACCTAAAATTCTTTTTATCTTTGGGACGGTTGTTTTATTAACCGTTATAAAAGTGTGTTAAATTTTAGTTTTGGAACGGTGCTTTTATGAACCGTGCTAACACTTCTGGAAAAGTTCATCTTTAGAACGGTTTGTTTAGAAACCGTACCATAGCCATTATTCAAATCTCTATATATATATAAAAGGCTATCGGAAAGCGCTTACTTGGCGCTCTTCCAGCCCGCCACATATGCAATTTCTTACGTGGCATCACTAGAACGCTCGGATTGACACGTCAGCTGCCACGTGGCGATTTTTTTGCCGATGTGGAATGTCCAATCATACAAATATAAGCAACTAAATTATCTTTTATAAAAATTATTCCGGAGGCGGGATCGAACCGGTGACCTCTGGATTAACATCTAATCCTTTTCACCACTTGAGCCAATACGGGTTTTGTTTTAACGTTTGAAAATCACAAAAGATATACTACAATTATGAATCACAGATATAGGGAAAGGGAATCATCTCAGATTATTTCAGTTATATTTTCACACAATTAAATTTGAATTGTTGCAATATATACGGATATAAACACGTTTAAGTTGATAACAATATCATCCAATCCCTAAAATTTAGGATTTGGACTACCATTCACAAACAACTATAATCACACAAACTCCATACTTCTGTCAAACATCATGGTATGTTTTTCAATTCATTTTTTTCATTATGTATTTTTTTTTTTGAATATTTTCATTATGGATTCTTAATTCATTGTTTTTGTATTATTAATTATGGATTTGTAATTCGATGTTATTTTTGTAATAAAAGAGAACCTATCCATATCAAGGTATGTTGTTTGACTCTTGTGATTTTTCATTTTAATGATTTCTTGAATTTTATATATAAATGATGTATGATTTTAAAGGTTGTCTAAGTAATATTTTTTAATAGCATCCAGTGCATTCATTGATACCCAGTCGTTATTTTAATTGATTTTTTTTATTCCTTATAAAGTTCATCTTATGGTTTGAATGTAGGTTTCGTCAAAGATTGATGGAGATGAATTGGATTTGTATCTCATTTGGTATAAGATGATCAAGGATTAATTTTTTTATTTCAATATCTTTTTGAGCCATGTTTGAACTAAATTTCCCTTTTTCTTTTTCTTAACTATGAGAACCACAATCAAATGAATAGGCACTTGAAAGTAGGAGAATTGAAGTCATGAAGGTAGGGCTTCATCAAATTGATTTTAAACAAATTGGTTTCCATTTTCTTTGTATCTTGAATTGTAACATGAATTATTTATATTGAAATATTAACAGATGGTAATCGTATATTGAAATTCAATACATCTATCTATTCCTAATTTATTGTCTGGATTTTAATCGAAGCCACAAAGGCAGAAAATTTAAGTGTTTAACGAGAAAAATTTGAAGTTTAGCGTTTGTTAAAAAAGATTTAGTGAAACGGGTGATTATGTATGGTTACATTGTTAAAGTTCTCTAATTGTGTGAAAATGAAATTTCAGTTGTCTTTGATTATTGTTTTTTGGTCAGTCCCCTGATTCGTTACTCTGGGTAGTTGACATTAGTTTTAATTTTCATGACCTAAATAGAAAAACACTTAATTTGGATGGCATACAACTCCCTTGTCAAAAGCCTTTTTTTTGTAGCCTTAGCTGTCTTGGATTTCTTATATAGATTGTATATAGATTATCTTACTTCGTCTCATTTTCTATCAATAATCTCATAATTGTGTATCTGATTTATCATCACAATCTTCTTCTTTCTCTAACTGCTGTCATGGTTTCTTTATTTATTTTAATCATGATTAGGTCATGTCAGTTTTTTATGAGAAAATGATGGCTGGAGGTTGCAGCCTACAGAGACATTTGCTCAACTTCTTAATCAATCTTGACGTTAGATGGTTCTTAGTTCTTGCAAAAGACCAGGTGAGGTGTTATTCAAAACCAACAAAATAGGATGGTTGGACGGGTCAGAGTTTTTTTAAATCATTTAGTATTGGTCGGGCTGGGTTGGTGGAACTGCAATCTCCTTTTTGTTATTTATACATGATTTATACCTCAAGTTTCATAGCCACCAGGAGTCACAATTCAAGTGCTCTTAGCTGCTATTGTGGACACCGTTATAGGAACGCGACCTGGTTTCATACACTATATTGAAGCTGATGTAGTCATGGTAGGGTTTGCATTCCTTCATATACATTCGGCCCCAAAGGAGCCTGTCTTGAACTTGAAGAAAATCACTCAACTAATGATGAGTGACCCATTAACACTCAACATTGCTTATGCAAACCATCAGGTACAGCGTACATCGTAGAATGTAGACCTATTTGGCCTGTACGAAGTAGTGTACTATTATTTTTACAATCTTAATTG
>JANDBE010000015.1:33259703-33270363 GCA_024320915.1 Erigeron philadelphicus
GGACCGGTACTAAGATTTCGTGAAATTCGGGATCGGTACTATCGGGATCGGGACCGGGACCAGTACGGGACGGTACCAGTTCCATGCCCATCTCTATTATTCATACTAAATGTTCATTGAATTATTTGTGAGACCATGTTAAATGAATGAAGAAGAATAAAACACTCTATTTGCTCTAATAAATGAACGAACATAAATATAGCTTGTTCATTTTATGTCTATCAGTAGTATTCGATAATTTGTTTGTAAATATTAAGCCATTTATAACATGTCAACCTTTTTTTAAATTATACTTACAACTTTTCTATTTTTTATGTTTTGTGAAATTAGACGTTTCTAGTTTTTTTGCGTTTTTTAAATTTTGTGTTTGTTTGCAAATGCAAATGTGTTTTTCTTTTTTCTAGTCGTTTATGAACATATAAGTGAAAATAAAATATAGTTTTATTTTTGGTTACTTGTTCATAAATCGTTTGTTAACAAGTTATACAAAAGAAATAACAATAATTTATTCATGTTATATCAGGTATGTGTATAGTCTTGAACCTTGATTATAAATTTTAGATGTTTCTTTACGTTATTTTGATTACTGGATAAATTTGGTAATGCTTTATATTAAACTTGGTGTTGCCCTGTCTCTCTCAAAACTGTGTAACATGTGGTGTGGGTGCAATTTCTTTACATATTTTTATCTTATAATATAATAATGTGAAAATTAGTAAACGATTTAATATTTTGTGAAGACAATGGTAAATATTGGATGTCCAGATGATTGATCTTTCTAGATAAAAGAAAGAGAACTCTTATCCACGTACTAGGCACCTCGTAGACACCTTTGTACGTACGTACAATATCTAAATTTCAGCTAACTTTTAATATTATCCGTGAAAAAAAAGTTGTAACTATAAATCTTAATAATAAAATAAAAAATAGAGATAAATTAAAGTTGATCAAATTTTATAAATAAAATTTGACCAAATTTTAACTATTAGATAAAATCTATTATTTAAAGTAAATCTATTTTTACCTATAAACTGTTTAAAGTTATATCAACTTTAAAAAAATTTAATTTTAAAATGGATTATTATTTGCAATATAATTAAGTGTTCTGCTATAAGAACACCCAAATTTGATATAAACATTTATTATACGACGAGTATGTTCTAATGGTAAGTACCAATGTATAGAGTATAGACCCATCATAGGGGAAGTATCTACTCCCGTATGAGACTTTGATTTTTTTTGGTCAAATTGATAGGGGAAGTATCTACTCCCTGTATGATATACAGACTTTGAACTTTTTTTTTTGTCAAACCGAGTATTTTTTATATAAAAAATACCTATGTATAACGAGTGTTTATGTCGAATTGATAGACGTATAAAAATTCCTTATATTAACTATATATATTATTGTTATGTTATCTTTATAGATATATATACATACACTATAGTATCAACCGTTACCAACTGACCTTTATATAAAGCCTTTGCTTCTAATTAACTACAACAGCAATATATACATTCCCTGTTTCCACTCCTCAAAACCAAACCAAAAAAATGTCTCGTCATTTCAGAATCCTCACAGGCCAAAACTCAACCACGACGGACACACCACAGCCAGATCAGCCAAGCAATGTAAACTCCGACTTTGTCGTAATCCTTGCCGCTCTTCTCTGTGCCTTAATCTGCGTTCTAAGTCTCGTGGCAGTAGCTCGTTGCGCCTGGTTTCGTCGTATTTCAGGAATAGTAATTACGGGCCGTGTCGATCCTTCTTCGCCGCCACCACCACCACCTTCAGCTAACAAAGGTCTCAAAAAGAAAGTCTTGAAGACGCTCCCAAAATCGACATACCATAATTCAGATGACACAATTACAAAAAATAAAGTTACTGATTGTGCTATTTGTTTAACCGAATTTGTTATAGGTGATGAAATACGAGTTTTGCCACAGTGTGATCATTGTTTTCACGTTGTGTGCATTGATACGTGGTTTGGATCACACTCTTCGTGTCCTTCGTGTCGCAAGATTTTAATACTCCCGACGACATCTAGATGTAACAAATGTGGTGAATTACCTAACTGTAATTCGATTAATACTTTTTTACCATAGATAGATATATGGAGAACATATACAAATTACATAGTGATTTGTTTAAGTTGTTGTAATTAGTTAGGTTGATATTGCAAAGATATATAATTATTGGTTTGTTTATATAATTGTGATAATATTGTAGTTATGTAACACGTTATATGACATGAAATTATAATGGATGTACAAGTTTTTTTAAAATAGTATTGGTTGTGAAATTGCAACTGTGAAGTTCTAACTTGTGGTTTACTCTAGAGATATTTATATTCTTTATGGTTTAAACTTGACAGAGAGGTGTCGGTTCCTTTTGGAAAAAATAACATAAAAAGTGACACTACTAGCTATAAGGAACAAAAACAAATAATAATTGAGCTTCAATAAGAAGCTGTATAAATATTGAATAGCGGTAACAAATTGGAATCCAATGATACCTATGAAACACTTCATGTTGTGGACTGTTGCAAGGGCACTTATTTAATTAACTTGTAGATTATATTATAAGATATAATTACTCAGTTAATAAGGGTTTTCATTTCATAAGAATGAAAAGTTATAAAAAGCATTTTTTGAATTTTTTCTATCTAAAGTTTCATTTCGTAAAAAGTTTTGTTCTCCATGTTTATTGGTTTAAGTTTGCCTGTTCAATTAGCTTTTTGGTACCAACCTGATACCGTTAAAAAAGAGTTTTTTGAGTACTCTTTCGGTTTATGATATACCAAAACAAAGTCGGCATCGTTGATGCGCGAATTAAGGTTAAAAATAACTGCGAAAGTTGCTTGTGCAAAATTGCGTTGTGGATCGTATATAGGTGTGTGTGTTTAAAGGGAGTAAAAATCTACACGCAAAGATTAATTACATGCCAAGGAGGAGAGTTAGTTGCACAAAATATGGACATACATATAGCATGTCAAATAATATTTGAATTCGTTTGATAAGACAAATATTAGTGGGCAAACCTAAATTGCTTCTCTTTTTGGAAAACCATGTGTGATTTGATATATGATTAAATTAGTAATTAATTGACAAGGCGGTGTGGAACGTGTGTTTGAGAATGATTGTGGTGATGTTTACATATAAAAAGAAATATGTTATGAGATAATTGGTAGCAGACTCTTTACTCCCAAATAAATATATGTGAGTGTGTATCTCACACGTCTGGATATAACCGATATAAACTTTTATAATAATTAATCGAGATATAACCGATATAAACTTCAAATCTAATTTTTTGATCAATAAAACATATGATAACCTATGTATGGGGTTGTAAGATATCTACACTCATATGACAATATGACTAACTCAAGTTGTGATGTGGTAAAAAATTAATGTATTAACTATTAAGTTAGAATTTTAGAATAAAGTCAAAATGGTCAAATTTGGATTAAAGAATGTTGAAAGGTAAACTCAGAATAAGACAAGATTGGATTAAAATAAGTGGAGTAGATGATAATATTAAGTATTACTCCATTTGATAATCACTATACTTTGTAAAGATAATGATACTGCAACCTATTTGTGTGTGTGGTTAGTACTATATTCTTAAGACTAATAAGTTATTCCTTTTTAATAGGAACCGTTGAATATACTAATAAAAAGCCTCACAATAATCCACCGATCCTCTTTCTGGTGGGCTTGTGGCGTGAAACGTGATAGAGATTGTTTCTTTTTATGTTTATTAGAATTTTATCCGTGCTATACACAGTTAAATAATTTGTTGTGATAATATAGTTGATAAATCTCTGCTCATTTGTCGAAATGATGATGCACGGATCAGCCAGGATGATGAATATCCGATCTACATTGATTATTGTTTTGAAGTCGGCTAGCTAAGTCGGTGTGGCAAAACTATGTTAATATATATAAAAAAAATGTCACAAATGGTCCATGTGGTTGATCATATTCGCATTTTACGTCCTGTGTTTTTTTTTTGCGTTGCAAACCGTCCTTGCATTTTTCAATTTTTGTTGCTAGCAGTCCTTGACACTAACTTTTGTTAGTTTTAGCCGTTAAATATCATATCAAGTGAGGACAGTTTGGTCATTTCACGTCATAATGATATGCACATGAGGTATTTAACGGTTAAAACTAACAAATGTTAGTGTTAGGGACTGCTAGCAACAAAAATTGAAAAACGCAGGGACCGTTTGCAACGCAAAAAAAGCACAGGGCGTAAAATGCGAATATGACTAACCACATGGACCATTTGTAAATTTTCTCTAATATAAATAACGGCTAAAACCATATGTGAATTAATAATTGTTAATAAACATAAATAATATCTAATATGTTAAAAAAAAATTACGATATACATCATCCTCTTCCTTTATTTTGAAGTCGACAAAATAAGTACGAACTATATGTGATTACATTTGTGATTTTTAAAGTTGGCTAATAGGTGTTCAAATGTTACTCAACTATAAATAACTGAAACCTTAAAATGAAAACATATTTTGATTAGAATTAGAATGCTAACTATATATAAATATAGCATTTTGGTTGTTTAAAATTTGAAAATCAAGTTAATTAATAACGACAACTAGTGTCACGTAGGATAATTGCTTATGAGGATATCTTCGTTAGGATTCATATATATTTTAGGGTGTAAACTAGTTTGAACACGGTCATATGAAACCTTGGTTAAATCGTTTATGTCTAAGTTAACGACCTGTCATCCCCAAATAACATGAAAGATAAAGATGTTAAGAGAAATTCGTTCGCAGATTACTAATGTAGTGAAATTATTACTTTTTTCTTTTTGAGGAGGTATCCGGTAATGCGTAAGTTTCTATCGATAAATGGAAATGTTGTCTTTAACGTTTAATATTTAGTCAGAAAATATCATTTTTACGATTGTAAGAGGGACTGATCTTAGATCAGTGATCTACATAACGTGAGGCTTAGCCAGACAAGACACCAAGCGAGAAGGAAATCGTTTTGTAAAAACGTTTACTACTATCAAAAAGAACGAATGTGGAGAAAATGTACTTCTGGCCTCTGCAATGGCTACTCCGCAGCAGATAAACTGGTTATCAATATTGCCCCCCTAGTCCGAGCCCCCCCGGGCCAGAGTTTAATGGCAGCGCCCCTTGTAGAGGCGAGAACACTAAATTCACATAATCTCTATAATGCTTATTACTTATAAGTAGTATGTGAATGTGCTTATATTCGATTAATTGGCCTGTTATCACAGAGGTTCATCATTTAACCAAAAATTTACCTTTATTAAACGTCTCTTCACCTCTCGTTTCCCCCGTCGCTCAGTTCGCGTAGGAGGTGGTGTCTCTTGTTTGATCTCATATTGTTTGCTCGACAAGAACCCATCCCATGTTTCACCAAAACCTCCAAGTCAATGGGAATCCACTGACTTTTCTAAGTGTCAGTAGATTTCTAATCTCAGATTCCAAGTCAATGGCATAATTGAAGGCAGGGAGGTCTCAGGGAGGTCTCCCTAGTTCAATCTGATATGCAACTTCATTCAATAAGTCAAGCTCTTGTCTCACATAAATGAATTTGTTTAGTATCATGATATAAGATAAGGTGCAATTATATTCTCCAGCAGAATAGGTTATTGCATATCAGCATATGATATCTTATAAACAAAACAAAAACCAAAAAATTAACACTCTTCTCCAGAAACCAGCTAATATTGGCTTCGGCTAATGCTGTTGAAGTTTCACAAGAAATATAAATGTCTTTTCATACAAAACACTAAATCTTACATTAGAGGTTACTTGGAAAGAAGCAACAAATGATTTTTGATACATGTTTTTTTCTCAAACTTGGCTTTAAAATGAACCTTTTGCCAATAAAAAAACAAGGTCAAAAAACCAACAAAGCCAAACGAAAATTCTATTATCTCAAACTGGGTACAAACTTACAGATTAATTGGCAAATGCTGAAACAAGCAGTTCGTTACAAAGGCTGCCACCACTGCCACCATATTCATCCTTCTGGTCGCCTTTAGGGCTGCTACCGGAACTGCTATTGGATAGTGAGACGAATGTGGTTTTCTGAAGTACCCCTGTAGGTGAAGATCCTACATGATAGTTAACTGCATCCCACATGTCATGCATCTGGTTCATCTCTGAGCCTGATGATGCATTCTTGCTCTGTATCCCACTATTACCAGAAGTTTGATTCAAGGCTTCACCCAGTGGACCACCCATCGAGTTTCCCCATGAAATGGGAATCCAGTTTAATCCTTGTTTATGGGTCGGATCAAGGTCAAAGTCAGTAGTCAGAGCAAGTGGTGGCGTAGTAAGTTTCTCTTGAGCAGGAGAGTTAGAGGATGACGAGAAATCTGAAGCCATGGGAATGGACATAGAGAGCTGGGTCCAGTCTGACTTAAGTGACTGTTCTTTGGACCATTCATCTATAAAATTCGGAAGTGGGTTAAGGTTAGAGTTAGGTGCACCTTGGTCCAAGAATGAGTTTAAGTTTGTGGGATTCATCAAAGACTCGGATGATTCTTCAGTTGTGTTATGTTGTTCTGGAATTGAAAACAAGTTTATACCAAACGCTTGTGATTCCTGTCCTCTGCATCACAACCAATGTTTACATTTTACACAACTAGATCACAAAAATGTAAAGTACTAGAAATAAGAAATGAGAATTTGAACTTTATTTTCACCTATTGATGGGAGTCACTATGGATGAAGAGAGAACAGCGTTATGGTGCTGCAAGGGCGTGCACTGGTTGTTGACAGTAGCACCAGCAAGAGCGGTAGTGGATACCCGGCTGGCGGAAATGGGTACAGACGAGGAGGAAACAACTTGGCCCGCTTTAGAAGCAGCAGGGCCGGAGACAGCATGGCCATTTTGGCCTTCCACAGGCTTTCTTGAACGATGGCGGCCTCTGTTGATGTGTCTTTCACAGTATTTCTGATCAGGAACAGCATCTCTAGAGCACCTCCATTTCTTCCCATCTGTTCTACGACACCTCCCTGGTTCTGGATCGCCGTTACCCGAAAACCCGAGATGGAAAGTTCCCCATCCATCTTCATACCCAAAACAAACAAACAAAAAATCAGATTCTAGATATTCATACACAATAGAGATAGATATTAAGATTGCTAATATAAATTGTTTGTCTGTTTTAAACTTTCTAAAAAACAGTTCAATTACTTAGTACGAATATAATCACAAGTAACCAACAAGCATTTGGACAAGCAACCCCAAAACACCCCTTATAACAGCTAATCTAATGTATCAAAAGTTCAAAACACAATAAGGAGATAAACATATTTGAGAAGTAATCCCAAACACCCTCTAATACTTAGAGTATTATACGTACATGAATTGGGGGAGTAGGAGATTGAGGACGAAGATCCGGGGAAAAAGAAAGTGTTAAGCGACTTTCGGAGAGAAGTGAGCAAATGCGACGGAACAGGCACATTAGCAACAAAATATTTATAGATCAAAGCTTGGTGTTCAAGTTCCATCCATTGAGAAGGGGTAAATGGTCCTTTATACCTTGAAACAGCAGGCATATGCGTACCTGTTTGTAACCCTGTAACAATAACAGGACCATAAAAAATGTCAAGATACAATTAGTATGTAACATAGTTTACTAGTTTACATTCTATATCCCTAACATAAATTAGGTATACAAAGTTATGTAAGATTTACATTTTAAGCTATTGTACATTCTGCAGTATACTATTTACTCTTGTAGAGTAAACAATAATTTTTGCACATCACCTCCTATATGGTGAAAAGAAAATGAATAGAAAGGATAAAAATGAAACTTTTGACAAGACTCAAAGAACTTGCTTCCAAACAGCATTTCATAGATGCCAATGAAAAGACCAATCTGTTTTCAGACCAAAAAATAGTGACATACAGACTAGTAGTAATAGTAACAGTAAATTGCACAACATACAGTGAAAGTTACAACATTGATGATGTGGATTAGTACATTTCAGTTATAGAAGTCAAATGAACAAGATAACACACTTCCAATCATAGATTCCATTTGTTAGTGACACCATCTCAATAAAAACCAAAAAGAGGATGCCCATTTTACATTGAGGTAGACATGTGTAACTCCTAATGCATTCAGTACAAGTCCCTATAGCACATTCCAAAATCAAAACCTAAAAGGCTAAAATACCTTTCTTGGCCTTGTTCCCTAGGATCCTATTTTCTTCCCCATTAATTTGTGGGGTTAGATAAAACTTAATAAATATCATCATCATATATCTATAAATCTATCAATAAATTAAAAAAAGATTTATACCCTTTTAACAAAGATTCATATTCTATATAACCCATGTTACAAAATCACTAATTTAACATTAAAAAACCAAGATTTACTTCAATTTTTCATGACTACAAATTAAGTGTACATATCTAACAAAATATTGTCTAGTGAGCTGGGGCCTTTTATAAAGAAAACAATTAAGTCTCCCTCTAGCTAACATTACAGATAAGACCCAGATATCAAACTTCAAAAATTAGCACACGCATACATAAAACATATAGATATAGATAGAAATGTATGTATACCTGTATTTTTAATATAAGAAGGTGGAGGCTGATAGAAAGAAAAATGTGAAGCACTATCTTTAGAAGTATTTGAATTTGAAGAAGAAGAAGAAAAACTAAGCATAATATTATTATTGTTATCAGCATCATCAAAATTAGGAGCTGAAACTGAAAGCAAAGAATCAGATCTTAAAGACATTGTTTTATTTGATTGGTCAAAATAATCACTTCTTAAAGATTTTGAGGTTGGAAACAAGTGTTGTTGTTGTTGATCAATATCAAGTTTGTGTTTTGTATTGTAATCAGATCTTTGTTGTTTAGTGGACACTAGAGATCCATGTTGTTGTTTTTCATTATGACTTAAGATTATCCCAAAGTCCATGTTTTAATTTGTTTTATAATAAAATGTTGAGGGGTGGTTTTATGGAATGTAAAAGTTGTTCATATTTGAAGATGGAAGTAAATAAACAAGTGAGTTATGATGGAGAGAGATGAAAAAGATGGATGTTGGAGAAGACAAAGTTTGGGATGAAAAAGGGCCGAGCTCAAAATAAAAAATTTATAAACTTCTAAGATATATATCATTAATCATTGTAGTTCCCTTTGTAAGAATTGGGAGATTCAAGTTCAAGATATCATTGTAGTGAAGTTCACTTTGAAGGAAATTTGGAAAGAGTACTTGTAGTTTAAAGGTTTGACAAGATATACACTTTTGTAGTTCATATGTATGTATGTTGCATATGATACTTCTTTTTATCACTTTTGTTTTGTCTAAGATATGTATTTGTCTGTTAAAGCATCATTGGGTTATTTACTCTGGTGAATAATTACAATAATCTGTTATATAAACGTGAGAAATTAAAAAGGACAAAGAAAAAAATATATATACATTACTTAATCTCTAAAAGGAAATTAATTCTTTTTGTTTGGGTATTGATAACCGAAACTTTAACAGTTTTTGTTAAATTACATTAAATATTTGTACACTTACTATAAGTTTCAAGGTAACTTTTGATGATATGAAAAGGTCCAAATTTTTTATACACGTTAAGTGCAAAATTACAACTTTATAAGCCTTGAACAAGTTTAAAGAAATGATAATGATAAATCAAACCAAAATTTACCTTTAGTCATCCATTACTGAATTGGATAGGTCCACTCAAAAATACCTAAGAAATCACCTTGAACTCTTAACAATCACTGAATCACACTCTTGTTTGAAGTTAAGCTAAGTCTCCTCTCAAAATCGTTAAAATCTTTTTGTGGAGATCATGTCGATCCATTCATGGTTTCGCAAGACCATGCCAAAAACCGACGTAGTTTTCTTTCACCCTACCAAAAATCTTACTCTACTAAGAGTGCTGTAATATATCATTTAGAGTTAATGACTCAAGCTCTTCGTTTTAGAATGTATGAAGATAAATACTTTGCATAAAAAGTTATTTGTACTTTGTAGTACATAATTACATTCATAATATTAACCAAAGGCATTTTATTGTTGTATTTTGAAGGGGGTAATATACTTCATTGATTAAGATGCGAATACTAACGGGAGTTTTTTTAATATAGAAGGATTGTTAAGTAATTTTTTTGTAAAAAGGGAGCTTATGTCATCTTTGGTTGAATAAAAATATTGCTATCACAAACTTTTATAGAAATTGATTTCTATGCTTGTCTGCCTATATCTTATCCATGTTGAATGCATATTTCACATTTTTGGAGAAATTTGGTAAAGACGTTTTTTTAAAGAGTTCTCAGCTTCATAAACAATTGCCTACCTCATGAGATTTTGAAAGAATTTAATGTGTTAGAATTATTATTAATATAACAAAGCCCATTGGTCGGTTGCCTCTTACAATTTACCGTAGTTTTTACTGTAGCAATTGTGAGAAGGTTACTGACTTACTGTAGCAAAGGCTTACTAATTAAGGCTTGACACGTGAGTTTTTTTTTAATCTCTCATTAAATATAGAGAAATTATCACAAATCGTCCCCGTGGTTTGCTCGAGTCGCATTTTCGTCCTTGAACTTTTTTTTTATCACTAGTTATCCCTGTACTTTTCAATTTCATTGCCATTTATCCCTG
>JANDBE010000015.1:33304133-33318974 GCA_024320915.1 Erigeron philadelphicus
ACTGTCACTTATACGAGAATAGATTCGTATCTTAAAATCTATATATATATATATATATATATTGTTATTAATTGCTCTTATTGTCTTGTGTGTGATTCTCTTGTTGTTTGGTTGAAATAATTGTTCTCTGGTAGGTTATTGTGTTACTTGTATTTTCTATTTGTTTTTTGTGTGTTTCTCTTTGCTGTTTGGTTATTCTTGTGTTTGTTCTGCTTGTATAATCATGCCTGATGTTGTTGTGCCTCTTGTCACTCCTCCTAGTTCTGGTGAAACTTTGATAAGTAAGCTGCTTATTCATTCATAAATAAGTCTATTATCAATCTGTAATAACAACTCTTGGTCTTCGATTTGGATGTAAGCTGCTTATTCATTCATATTTGTATAGAGATGTGTTTTCGTACAATCTACTGATCCTTTAATATGTAAAAGCTTTATCCGTTTACGTATTAATAGTTTGAACATAGAAAATAATCATTTTAACATGATATTATGACTTAAAAAAATACACAAGTTATAAGTAGAGATGTGCACAGGTAAACTGTATTAAAAAACATCAAAACTTACTATGAGGATTTGAGATGATACGGGATCCAAATGATATAAGAAAAATTCTGCAAACTATTGGATTTTCTCGGAATCATCCAAGTCCCAATCCCGGAAACCAACAAAAGTAGATACTTGTCCCGATCCTATTTGAGATTCGGTATCATAATCGTTATAGGATTAAAAGAGATCAAGATTTTACTTTTTGCTTATCCCTAGTTACTGTATAATTTATGAAGGACTCAGTTTGGAAAAAAAAGAATAATCCAAGGGTTGAAGTTGGAAGAAAACACATCATGGAAATAACAATCCTTGAAAATAATAGGTCGAAGGTGAAGCTTTACCTCCTTGGTTTCATATTCACTTAAAACATCAAACCACCGCCGTTACTCTGCCGCCCTTCCTCCTCCGTCACCGCCACTATCTTCTTCCAAAGCTTCCACCTTCAAAGAAGACAATAAAAAAATGTCAAAAACAGATGAAAATATTCAAAAAGAAGACACCCAAGAACAACAAGAACTTACCTTTGAAGAACTTGGTTTAGACCCACGTTTAATCCGTGCCTTAACCAAGAAAAACATCCAAAAACCCACTCCAATTCAACAAACTGGAATCCCATTTATTCTTGTAAGTTTCCTCTTTTTTTCATTATTTACATTTAGGGTTTAAGCCCATAAATGTCAACAAATTCGTTTGTTTATAGTCCATTGCAGCTTCCAAATATGAAAGTTTAATCCTTTATATGTATGTCAGTAAAAAGGTTGTTGCTTTTTACTGCTTACACCCTTATATTTATAGCTTTAACTTTCTTTTTTTAATTGTAAATTTGGTTACTAATATGTACATATTTGCATTTGTAATATCTCAGGAGGGTAAAGATGTAGTTGCTAGAGCGAAAACCGGTTCTGGTAAAACATTTGCTTACTTACTTCCATTGCTTCAAAAACTGTTATCTGATAGTAATCTTGCATCTTCAAAAGCCTTAGCTCCTACTGCCATGATTCTTGTACCTTCAAGAGAACTATGCCAACAAGTATATAAATCTTGACCCATTTATAAAGTTTTGATTTTTATTAGATTTGTGATATCAGTTGCTTATAGTTTCTCTTGTGATAGGTTTATTCAGAGGTTTTGTCATTGATTGAGTTGTGTCGAGTCCAGTTAAAAGTTGTTCAGCTGACTGGTGAACCTAGTTTTTCTGAAATGGTTGGTTGTGTTAAATATATATATATATATATTGTAATGTAAAGATTTATGTTTTTGATTGTGTTGTTTGATAAGTTGAATAATGATGTGAGTTTGTGTTTTTGGGTTGGTATATAGGTAACTGCGTTGTCAGGGCCTCCGCATATACTGGTTTCTACACCAGCTTGTGTCCAAAGGTGCTTGTCATCAGGGGTTCTTCAGGCGAAATCGGTTCAAGATTCACTTTCGATTCTTATTCTTGATGAGGTCTGAATATATGTTTTTGTGAAATTTAGTGTTTTAGTTTCAATATATGGTATTTATAGTGTTATCCAACATTGCTCGCAAAACGCGCAACTGGCTACTTCCTGTTGAGGGTTAGTTCGGCTGAAAATAGTTCGAAACCACTCAATTGTTTAGCTGTTGTTTAGTGTTTTTGTTTATACACCAGCTTGTGTCCAAAGGAGTTTATCATTAGGTGTACTTTAATTAAATCTCTTTAGGATTAGCTCCCGATGGTTATTCTTGAACGAGGTGCAATATTAGTTTCTTTGAAATGTAGTAGTTTTTTTATTTTTATTTTTTTTTTAAATTTAGTTTCTATAGTGTTGATGAATCTTTACCAATCAGTTTAACCATCTAGCTCCTGCTCAATGTATTATTGTAACATGCTAGGAAGCCAGGCTTTAATAAATTTATATTGAACATGTAAGCATTGAGGTAGAATTCATTTAAGAAAAAAAGATTCAAATCTTGTGGAAGATGAAGTTAATATAGTATATGGTATTCAGCTTGGATAATATGGTTTTTATTTGTTGAATCTTGATCAGGCAGATCTTCTTTTCACTTACGGATACGAGAAGAATCTTAAAGATCTTAAGGCTCACATTCCTAAAAAATGTCAGTGTCTTCTTATGTCTGCCACCTCAAGGTAGCTATACAGTTTTACTCACTTTCGTGAAGATGTTATTTCTTTGGTCGATAATCGAAACAAATCTATGTGTCACCTTTTTAGTTAGAATATTGCTTTGTCGTACAAATATATCTAATAAATTGTGATGGAATTCTTGTAGTGATGATGTTGAAAGTTTAAAGAAACTTTATTTACACAATCCCTATATTCTAACTTTACCAGAAGTTGGTGATGGAAAAGATGAGATTGTGCCCAAAAATGTTCAGCAATACTGGGTAAGTCACCAAGTCCTGTAACTTGATCCTACTTATTTGTTCAACTCAAATGCAGCTTTTCTTTGGAAGACTGAAAATCTCTTATGCCATGATTTGTAACACTCACTTTTTGAATGTTCATCATATATGTTCTCGTATAGTACAATTGTGTCATTCCACTTCTTATAGGAATTGGTTCAGAATTTCATAAGTTTTTCATTTCCATCTGATAGATGATAAGCTAAGCTCTTCTCTACTCTTTAGATACAATGCGGTGATCGAGATAAGCTTCTTCACATCCTTGCACTTTTGAAGTTGGATCTTGTGCAAAAGAAAGTCTTGATATTTACAAACACGATTGACACTAGTTTTAGACTGAAACTTTTTTTAGAGCAGGTATCCTACTCATGTTGCTTGCATCATAGAACTTGGTCTCTATCTTACTTGTTTACTAACACTGCAGCATAATTTTTTTTTTTTGACAGTTTGGTATTAAATCTGCTGTGTTAAATGCTGAATTGCCCATAAACTCAAGGCTACATATTCTTGAGGTATCCTCTTCAACTTACTTGCCAGTGTCTAAAACCAAATTGTTTTTGCAAATCTCATATAAGTATATAACTCATATTGTTTATCCTTATCAGGGGTTCAACGCCGGGCTCTTTGATTATTTGATCGCCACAGATGATAGTGACTCGAAAGATAAGGAACAAGCTGATGGAGAGAACCAGGCTGAGAGGAAAAAGTCCAAGAAACATAAGAAGCGAAAGGTTGACTCTGAGTTTGGTGTCGTTAGAGGCATAGACTTCAAAAATGTTTACACGGTAAAGACTGTTCGCCTTATATGTTTTCTGTATATTAATTTTTTTTTGCTTTACCTTGCAATTGTCATAGTTGGACAAGTTCCTGACTCATCAGCTATGTAACAGGTCATTAATTTTGATATGCCTGCAACTGCTGCTGGATACGTACATCGAATCGGGCGAACCGGAAGAGCATATAATACAGGACAATCTGTTTCAATTGTAAGTTTGAAGACCTTTTCTCAGAAGTTTTGTTCCTGGAGACTTGGCACTTGTTGACATCTTTAATTGATAATTATTAAGCACTAACAATTTCACATAATGTTATGGCCTTGCATGATGAGGAGCATTGTATTGGGGTTTTGTTTAGACTCTAATGGCTGTCTATGAAACAGGTTTCGCCTGATGAAATGGAGATATTTGATGAAATTAAGTTGTTTTTGGGAGAGGATGAAGAGAAGGGCTTGACATATATTGCTCCATTTCCACTTCTGGAAAAGAATGCAGTGGAGTTCTTACGATACAGGGCTGAGGTAATTGTTGAATTTCAATCTGATATAACCTTATTGTAATTAAATTAAGCTGTTTATAACACGGATTGATCTTTACAGGATGTTGCAAGGAGTGTGACAAAAATTGCTGTTAAAGAAGCACGAGCTCAGGATCTACGCAGAGAAATTCTTAATTCTGAGAAGTTAGTATTTTCATTTTATCTTTTCACCAAATATGATCTTTGTCTACGAATGCCTGTTTGATACATAGTTATGACTAAAACGTCTCACAAAGCCAGTTGTATATCATTGATATAACACAATCTAGATGACCCAAAATAGGTCATTAATTTGGAATTGACCAATCATAAATAATACATGTTGCAACTTTTATGGAGTGATGGATCTAATGGTTGATTGACTTGACCAGAATTCATTTAACATGTAGTACTTGTTTTCAAACTTTATTAATGCCTGAGCTTTATGTGATGCCAAATGGGGCTCTGTTTTTTTTTTCCCCTCAGGTTGAAAGCTCATTTTGAGGAAAATCCTCGGGACTTAGGTAAGGATACAAGGTCACTTTATTCATGCATTTTATGAAACTAGAGAACATTTGATTAATTGTATCAAGTGATAACTGACAAACAAACCATATATACTTGACAGATCTTTTGAAGCATGACAAACTTTTAAGCAAGAAAGCTCCTGCACCTCATCTACGGGATGTGCCAGAGTATTTACTAGATCCGACAACTCAACAAGCAAGCAAGTTTGTCAAACTCACGAGAGCCGCTATGGGAAGAACTAATAACAATAACCCCAGAGGAAACAAGGGCAGATCCAAGAAAGCCGGAGATCCGCTCAAGACCTTTTCTGCACAAGTATGCGTTTTGTAAACTTCATTCATCCTATCTTCATATCTGCTTAACTATATGCTTAACAACATGCGGTTTTGATATAACCAGGCTAAAGGAATGAAGAGGACGTCCAAAGACAAGGGGTTTGGGCCAAAACAGAAAAAGAAGCAAGCTGTATGATTTGTTTTTACTGCTTTATAGCAACTGTAAAGCCTCGGGGTTTTAGTTCACCACAATTTTGTAGCATTATTGACATCTTAAACCATATATATGTGGATCATCAAGGTTTGCCTTTCTAAATTTTTTCATCTTATTGACTTACCATATGATAATATATTAATGACACCATAATCACTTGTCTTAATTCTGTTTTGGATAGCATAAATGATAAGTTTAAACAGTTTAATGATTCATCTACATTTACAGACTCGTCAACAACAATCTCTTATCTTCCCTTTTTTCAGAGCAAATTTTTGGTTGGACTGTCTCTAACCAAGACGTTATTTAATGCACATTTACTTTTTATTTCAATGTTATATTAGTCTTCCTAAAAATCCTTCTAAAATCACCAAGACGTGACATGTGAATTTCGCTAACTCTCTTTCTTGGTTTCATCTATTGATTTTGTCATTTGTCGTGATCTTGTAGTTAGGAGGATTTTTAGGTCATAGATAAACCATTTCCCTTTTTTTATATCTTCATCATATTTTGATTGATTCAATTAGGTTTTTACATGCTCAATAAGTTCAAAAAAGTTGTGCACCAATGTATTATTATTACTAAGAGAATCAAGAGAGTAAAATAAGTGGATCTTCTATCTATCTTCCAAAATCCAAATGTAGTTTTAACATAACTTAATACTTTAACATCCAAGTAGATAGTTAAAATCGGTTTTCAAAGAGGTCTCTGATGTTGAAGTGTAGAGATTCATGCATCTAAACTTCTTTTTCCAGAAGGTAAACAGAACTCCTTTACCAGATCACGGCTACAAGAACAATCAACTTTTTGTGTTACTGCTTAATCTAGTATTCAGTGAAGGGCTTGGGAATTGAATGGAACAAATAATAGTGTCGAAATGCCGTTTCACTCTAAAAATAGTGTATAAGCAGGCAAACCATGCAAAACGAACTATATGATGCATGGTCGGTTAAGACAAAGACACCGACCTGCTTTGAGCCTTTGACCTATCACCAAATTCAACAAAATTAACAGTCTAAGCAATCTGACCTTTTCAGACAATGTTGTCATCTGCCACAAAGCTAGTATGGTTCTATGATCTGATCCAGCTATATCCAGGTTGCTTCACAACTCCACAACTCCTCATCATCTTCCTCACATTCTCAGCCTCTTCCCAATGCCCACCATTTGCAAGAATATTTGCCAAAAGGACATAAACTCCTGACTTATCTTCTTCTGTCTCCAGAAGAAACCCGGCAACAATTTTCCCCAATCTTAAATCACCATGAGCAGCACATGAACTAAACAACGTCCACCAGACACTACTATGCACTTTAAAACCATCATTCTTTATCAAATTTTCAGCTGAATCAAGATACCCTGCCCGCCCCACAAGGTCAACAACACAAGAAAAATGGTCAATCCCCGGTTCTAAACCATACTTGTTGACCATTGAGTTGAATATTTCAACTCCAGCATCAACAAGCCCTGCATGACTGCAAGCTGTGAGAGCTGCGGTGAATGTTGTGTGGTCTGGTTCTACTTTCACCCCCTTTGACTTTTGCATTAACTCGAAACACCAAAGTGCCTCCTCCCCTCTTCCATGCTGCCCTAAAGCAGAAATCATTGAATTCCACGAAACTACATCTTTGTACATCATCATCTCAAAAACCTTTCGTGACCAATCTATAACCCCACATTTTGCATACAATGCAATAAGTGCATTTCCTAATAACGTCTCGTGGAAATGAGGAAACTTGAGTATGTACCCATGAATCTCTTTCCCATTTTTGAAGTTGGAAACGCCAGCACATATGTTCAAAGCAATGCTTAACGTGCAAACATCTGGAGTTACAGACGACACAAGCATCTCAGAAAATAGATCCAACCCGTGTACTAAATACCCGTTCAAATGAAATGCAGAAATCATTGAATTCCATGATATCAAATTCTTCAATTCTGATTTACTAAATATATTATATGCATCATCTATAGCATTATACTTAGAAAATGCCGATATCAAGGCGTTGGACACTTCAGTTTTTGATTTAAGACCATTTTTAATCACAATGGCAAGAATCATTTCAATACTTACCACTGAATCCACAGTTGCTAGAAGGCTTCCAATGGTAAACTCATCTGGTTGAATACCTTGATGCTGCATCTGCAAATAAGCCAAATTTGCATCTGTAAACAAACTTTCTTGAGCATAGCCCGTTATCATAGTATTCCACGAGACACGATCCTTATCCTCCAATCTCTTAAAAATCAATTCAGCAGCCTGCAAGTCCTTACAACTGGAATACATAGTAATTGCCGCATTACTTACAGAATTAAATCCTTCAAAACCCGTCTTCATGGCATGAGCATGCACTTGTACTGCAGTTCTTCCTAAAACACACGAACTCATAACGCTCACAAAAGTCCTTTCATTTGGTCCAAGACCAACCTCCTGCATCTTTCTAAACATCACAAAACCATCTTCATATCGGCCCAAACTCATCAAACCAGCTATCATTGCATTATAAGTAATCTCATCATGCACCATATCCCCACTCTCTTCAAACACTTTACACGCCTGAACATCATCTCCAACGTTAAAATACATACTAATCAACGCATTCACAACCGACGCTTTAACCAAAAACCCCGTCTTAACAACCAACGAATGCACTTCCTTCCCAAAATCCCCCACCTCCAAACAACACAAACTCAACACACTAGCAAAACTATACTTATCATGCTTAACACCCAAAATATGCATTCTTTTAAACACATTCAAACCAACAAAAACATACCCATTATCCGCGCACCCTGTGATCACTGCATTCCAAACCGCTTCATTTCTTTCGGGTATTTCATCAAGCAATTGGCATGCATAATCTACGTCACCAAGGTTCGTGCATGCAGACAATAATGTTGTCCAAGAATACACATCAGGTTTATTTATTTCATTAAATACTTTCTTAACTGAAGTTAAATCTTGTGTTTTTGAATACATGAAAAGTAATGTGTTTGATACATGTGGGAATTGTTTATGGCCAGTCCGGATAATGTACGAATGGAGCTGGTAGCCGGTAACTGGATAGCGAAGATGGGCGATAGCGGTGAGGGTGGTGGAGAGGGTGTATTGATCAGGTTTAAGATGTTGGGATGATTGGATTTTTTGGAATAATTTTAGGGTATTTGTGTAATGTTGTGATTTTGTGAACTTAGAAAGTAAGCAGTTAAACTTGATTAGTTCAGTGGTCATTTAGAGTAATCATTTCATATCACTCAACAAATTAGCTCTAAACTTAGCAGGTTTTAAAGGGTTGTGGCTTTGGCTAGAAAAAGTTAAATACAAATTGTCATTGAATATTTATGCATACAAGTATAGTCTCGCGAGATTACCAAGTTTCATTTGTGTCGATCTTTAGTGTAGAATAGTCATACTAACAATAAAAACAAGGGTTTAATCACTTAATCGCCAACAAACTTTTTCTTTTTCACATGGTTTCCAATAAATATTTTTATCGATATATATTTCCACAAACTTGTAATATTTGTATATGGTCCACCAATTTTTGACCTTTTTACCGGTTATAGCTGATTAATGTATTTTTAATTTAATAAAGTTGTGACGTTGATATTACGTGGGTAAACAAATTTACCAACGAACTTTTCTATTTGTATGTGGTTGCCGAACAAACTCGTAAAATTTGTAAATGGTTCACCAATTCATGGCTCATCCTGGGACTGTACTTTTGTCCGTTGTTCTTTGGATTGGGCATTGTTCCAGCTGTCTTCATTGCCAAAACTAAAGACGTTCGTTTTATTTTCTTTTTCTTGTCACATAAAAAGGACATTCACATTATATTTAAGCAGCAATATAATCTTTTTGTGAGTGTGATAAGATTTTGCTTTCCTGCCGATCAGTTTGGTTGGTGTCACTGTTGTCGTTGTGTTCGTTTTGTTCGTCCTTTTTTGGCTGACGTAGTGTAGTGAGTGCGAAAGATTCTATCATCCCATTTTGGATGTTATTTATAATATTCAACGGACCTGAAAAGGATATACCAAAAACATGAACATTACGATACAAAAGTAATTCATATAATATTTATATATATATAATTTTATGGAGCAGAGCTACGTAACCTGAAGATATGTCACGTAAAGGTATGCGCCCATCAACATGACTTTGATAAGTAGGTGATGAAATTATATGTTGGAACTTTGAAGAAGCAGTTGATTTCCTTGTCAGGCATATTTTTGAAGAACAACTAATTGTATTTGATGGTTGTATAATGGTTGCTGCAAACATAGTAGGTTAATATATATAATACTTGACAGTGGATCCATATATCTTTGACAACATACCTGATGTTGAATATACATTAGCTATATCATTAGCATATGTAGTGGATTGGAACAGAAACAATCAAAGTACATCGACAATCGGGGAGATTCAACATTGTGAATTTTATGTAAACACACAATCAAAACGCGTATATAAGGATGCAATACATGATATTTTTAAAAATATTTTGTTAGCATAAATGGATAAATAAGTATGGTTGTTAAATTAGATATCAGTACCTGATGATGTAATATCTGATTGCATGAAGTTATGTTGGATATTCTGCATCATGATCGGTGTCTGTGGTTGAATGTTAGGGTGCACATTTTCCTGATTTACTCTCTTATTATTAATGATTAACCTTCTTTCTCTCCTAGCTTGACGACATATATTAGGATCCCTTTGAATTGTTGTTCCTAAATATGTTCATTTAAATCAACATTTGGAAGTATAAACCAAAAAAACTAAGCAATATATAAGTAATATGGTTGTACAACTACAAGAGTGTATACATAGTTACAATTGTTACCAAGTGTAGAGGTCTCTGAAAGTCGGGGGGTATTCGTGGCTGATCCATGGACCATGGTTTGCAGCTGCGTGGAACCATATTCCCGGTTTAATCTCTTATGATTAATAATTATTCTTCTTCGTCTCCTTACTTCTCGGCATACATTAGGATCCATTGTTGTTCGGAGTATAGAAAAAGGATCTGAACATGAATTGAAAATGATAAAGGAGATAATAATAACCAAAACGTTGTATCTTTAGATTCGTTAAAGTTAAATTTGAATTTGAAAGTTTATAAAATTTAAATTTATTTGCTGAGTAAAACAACAATTCAAAACTTTTGAGATACAAATATTGGAGCGACGTATAGTTTTTTGAAAGATCCATAATTTCAAAGATCCATAATTGTAGGGAAAATTGTAATTTAAAATGGATAAACTCCTAAAATATTGTATATAAACATTATCTGTAAGTTTGGTTGGGGGAATTGACTTGTCATTCTAGTCGACCTCCACATTTAAACAACAATTTTTAAGAATTTAAGGTGCCACAAGTTCGTAGAAGTATGCCATTAACGGTTCAAATTAAGTCAATAGGGTTATTAAGGTTAAGGGTTATAAGTAATGGTCCATTTGATCTTTTATAGCACAAATAAAGAATTTCAACCCCCACATACACATTGCTATAGAGAATTTTATGTGACAGAGGTTACATAATGTTAACATTAATGAATGGGTTATATCGTAATTTATTATTGTTAACATTAACTCAACAGGTAATGGTTAAATTGAATCTAAACTTAGTGGTTAGATCAACCAAGTGATGAATGGTTTACTTGCCTGCTTCTGTACTGAAGTTATTACAACCCTGGCGCTCAAAATCCATTCAGTAAACTGATTGATCTTATTTTTAAAGAACCAACTAAACAGGAATGAACAATATATAGAAGCTAACACAATATTTCATTAAGATCTAACCACAGCATTTATTAATTTGACTAAAACGAATCGAGCACAAAACTATATGCTCGAATAAAACATCCAGCAAAAATCCAAACTGAAAAAACATCTAAGCAAACCAGTCTAAAGAAATAACCAAACGGAAAGTAAACAGTTCACTAAATAAGAAAATATAAAATATGGCTGTGGTGGTTATAACTGTGTTGAAGTTATTAAAACTTCTCCAGTTTTGGGATCTTCAACTTCTGGACATCAGGACGCCCCTTTGAAGATGAGGAAGCGAGAAGCAATTCTTCATCATCATGCTGAACCACTTGCTTCTGCTTTGAACCAGGACTGGATGCAGTACTTTTCAATGCTTCAACTGGCGAGGCATTTTCACCCGTCATGGACACAGCATCCTGAGTTTGTGGAGATATAAAGTTTAGATATAAGATGGAAGGTCAGACAAAGGTTTTTACATAATGGAAATAAAGGTCATTTTATGCTTTAATTCGATATATAAAACTTAAAATGGACCCAAAAATAACCTTTGCAGAAGGACCGACAGCTAGTGACGGGAGTTGGTTCGGTGGCAGAACATCAACATCATTTTGGGAATCCTAAAATGGGTGGGTATAGATAGATGTGTTATTGTATATGGAACTGAGTCAAAGTAAACACAAATGCAATGTGGTGTGTATATTCGATTATTACCTCTCCAGTAGCTGCCCTGTTAAGGACGGCTTGTATAACACTATCCTCATCGGTGAACTTGTTAACCGTGTACACATAATAGTTGTTGACGATATTGTATTTCGACACCTTGATTTTCCAAGCAAATCTCTTACCGACCATAGCGTTAAATTCTGCTGGGAACAACTCAAAGTGATCACCCTGCACCAAAAAAATAAATGGACTGAATTGCTACGTGAAAATGCAAAATCAAAATATAACAAATCCTAAACGGATGAAGTATAAAATCCTAAACCTGTACATACCTCATTAGCATTAATGATGAGTAATGATGCAGGTTTGTTGACATATGCAGTAACATCACGCTCAAACAAAACAAAGGAGCTCGAGCCAGTGGGATCCTGAACTCGTACCTGAAGCTTAATCCTGAAATTAAATAGGTGAACATTCACTTTACACTGATGCAACAAAGGTTAGTAGTGTAAGTTCAAAGTAAATAAAGTAAATAAAACTTGTAACATGTTTTTACTTGGGATAAACATCAGTGATCACCCCGCATTCACCGCATTCAAACCTTGCAACACCCTCATCACTTGAATTCTCATCTACCAATTCATAAAGACGTTCAACCTTTTTCGAGCACTTTGAGCACGCATGATAGTACCAGCCATTTTCTGCCTGAATCCTGATAACGGTGGCCACCACAATACAACCAGTAGCCTGCCCGATGTATACAAGAATTAACCAAGACAACATATGAACACAGTTAGCAGGTTATAAGTGAAGTTTTGAAAGGGTATATAAACCTAAATTTAGTGCATCAGATATAAATATCATATGTCAGTTTTGACATGTATTTTTTGTCTTATACTTTTTTATCATGGAAAGCATAATTTAAAGCAATAATCACATAATAACCTAAACTGCAAGTTCTTATGAGGCTACACGATGTTTAAGACAAATGTTATAGTGTCACAAAAATGAACTGCAACAAGCCATTATTAAAGAAAAAGAACACACATTCTGACCAAGTCATTAAATCTCATGTCACTAAAAATGCCACACGACGTTTCACATTCATCTAAAAACAGGTTCCTAGGAGGCTATGATGGCACTACAAGTGTTTGAAAACCACATATCAATGTTTATTACATAACCAAGGTGGCTCGGTATAATATCGTTAACCCAGAATAACCTATACGGCTATACCAGGCCGGTAACCAAGCCCGTATAATATATCTTCTGGTTCCGTGACATTCTTGGGTAAAATTTATCCACTATAATCACTATTAATATCAGAGCTGGTTACCAAAAACACAAATGTATTATATTTAGAGGTGGCATAGTAAGGCAAAATGGGTAATGGGTCAAAGCATGTGGTCTTTTGGTGCTTGCCGAACTGGTCAGATTCAATGGATTTAATCAATCATTGTTCAATATTTAGGAAATAGAATGGTTCCTTCCCCAATGTTTCAGTTACTTTGATAAACTTTCAATCAATGTTTTATCATTTTAGAACTAACCTGCAGGTTCAAATTTAAAGCAATGATCACATAATAACCTAACCTGTCTTATACTTTTTTATCTTGGAAAGCATAATTTAAAGCAATGATCACATAATAACCTAACCTGCAGGTTCCTATGAGGCTACACGATGTTTAATACAAATCTTATAGTGTCACAAAAATGAACTGCAACAAGCATTTATTAAAGAAAAAGAACACACATTCTGACCAAGTCATTGAATCTTATGTCACTAAAAATGCCACACGACGTTTTTTCAGTAAAACCGATCCCAAAATTTTAGTATGCAAACTGTTAGACCCGGAACCTAATGGATCATGTGAAGATACTAAAGTTGACATATATAATATTATAATAAGGTGCAGCCGCTCAAGGCTATTGTCACAACAGAAAGCATGTTAGTACCTCTTTGATGTCATCAAGCTCGTCAATGCTCTTCATTTCAAAACGTTGCCAGTAGTCTCCTGGATTGGAGTAAACGGTGCTTGCAGACAGTATCCTCTCCTCTGCTGGTTCAGCATTCACAATGAGCAACCTAAGAATATACATATGTCATGAGTATGCATACATATATAAGATGAACTTTGAATATTATACATGTATGATAGATGTGTTATTAAAACTATAGTGCAATAAATTATACCTTTCCTTAAACTCTGTAAAGGTAGGTAAATCAGCGTTAATCCACACTTTGCAGCCAAACATGGAATTTGAGATTTGTGTCTCGTCTGTCAAGGGAAAGAATAATTAAGTACAATAAAGACAGGTTTGAACAGAGTGTGGTGATCAGTTAGTCACTTACTTTCCCATTCACCGATCTTAGCAAACTGGACCAGCATGAAGAGACGGCCATCCTCCCTATTTGGATCCAACAAAAAGTTGTCCAAAGTTGTGGAATGCTCATCCCACAGAGCACAGTTCAACTTCATTCCCCTGATAGAGAAAAGGAAACATATAAACTCCTACTTTGTGTTCTTATATATGATAGATAGTTGCATCCAGTTTTACAAAAACATATACAACATATAATAACAGGACACGTACCCCTCATTTTGTAACTGGAGATTTTTGACACGCCTTTCCTTTCCTTTCGTGGTCATAACCTTGGTATCCTCGCAATGAATAACCTCGCCAATGACATCTGAAATAGTTTACTTATATCACCGTATTATCAATAAAAAGAGCATAAGATGAGATTAGTTTGTACGTACCAAAGGAATACACAGATTCGATGTTCTTTGTGAGAATATCATCAAAAGATAGCAATTGAATTGACTGATCCGGACCAGCCCAGTCGTTAGACAATCTAACACTGGTGTTAGGGTAGAAATTGATCTTGCACGGATGCCTTGTGAGTAGAAACCTCCCCTTATTCTCCCCTACCCCAAAGTTTGAGATAACACGTACCCCTCCTTCCTTTAGTAAGGCAGAAAACTTCAGAATCAGCTTATGTTTGACCGTAGCCTGGATCCTTGATCCCTACATTATTAATAAAAACCATTTTCATATAATAACTGAAACAACAAATTTATTTTTTTATTTTTGATATTAATGTTACCTGCTCGTCAATCAACACCATGTCAATACTTGAGACCACCTGAGGATTGTTGCTGA
>JANDBE010000015.1:33328073-33339791 GCA_024320915.1 Erigeron philadelphicus
GTGGCGGAGCTTGTTGCCGGTTTGCCTTCTATTTCTATGTAAATTTCTTTTGTTATATGATTAGGAGGATTAATATAAAAATTAAAAAAAAAATCCATTAGATAATTCTAATTTTCAATTATTACCTAGTTAATTGGCTAATACCCCAATTGCAAGATATATATTACTGTAATTCAAACATTTTTTCTAAATAACTCTTTGAAATGAATCAATGATTCGCTCGATCACCACCCATGCATATATAACAACTAATATATTATTAAGAATTTTGAATAGCAGGCCGAAACTATTTTCAATCGTGATTGTTTTATGTACATCATTAATTATATTGTAAGCTAGCTTATCGAAACCCTTTAAGGTTATGTGTTTAACAAAATTCATATTAATAAGTCCTATTAAGTAAAAATAAATTTAATACTTCGATCATACCGTAACTAGTTTTTAGTAATCCACTTGAAAATCAGTTGGCAAATACCATAGGCGGTTTGATTGGTTGGTGTTTTTTGGATTAAGCATTTTATATGTTTTTATATAACTACCAATTAGTCATCACTGAACTCATGATAGTTATTTCCTAACCACCCTATTAATTAATTCGTCTTTCCTCACCTAATATTTTATTTACATTACAAAGACATTTGCAACTTACTCTTTTAAATTTAATTATCTACATGAGTTTGTTAATCTATGACTAATACTATCAATATAACTTGCTTAATTCACATAATTAATTACCAATGTGTGTGTGGCTTTTGTGAACGTATGTGCCAATGAAGGTCAGTCAAACTGATGAGAGGCACTCCCGGTTTTATTCAATGTCTTAAGTTCGATCCTTAGAGATGACGAAACCTTGGGGTTTTTCCCTTTGAATACTTATAACGGCTCATGGTCAACATTTTATTGTTTAAGGTACGTACGTGCAAGGATTCACCATTATCCGGTGAGGTTTTTCCGATGTCATATACCGACTGAATGTTTAGGGTTTTTCCTATTATAATACGAATTTAAAATAGTACAATGGTAGTACAAAGTGACACGTTAATTAGAATATGTCATATGTTATATTTGAGCTGCTAGGCACAATGTGGCTAAACATCAACAAATGTATTACTTCTTGTGACTTCGAGTTCATGGTCATGATCATTTAATTAATGTTAGTATTTTGGGATTAAACTTAACTTTGATAGGTATTTTTTTATGATGTGAAAGTTAGTTTGTATTATAATATAATTGGATTGAATTGTAGAGGAGTTTGCATGATTACGTGATACTCGATCGGGTAGCTCATGAATGCCATATGGAATTGAAATATATCCTGAAAAGGAAAAAGGTCTGAAGTAAAAGATGCAAATTGATCATGATAATAGACTATGGTCTATGGTACTTTATCATTAAGATATATCATATACATCACAAAAAGTGTTTTTATTCTAATATGTGGTTACATACTTGAGGCTTAAAATCTCCTAATATAAGTACATATATGGCTGTATGTGAATACATGTTGTTTTTATTATGAGAATGGTCAGAAACGGATATATAACAATGGTTATATATAGCATTATCTCATATTCTTTCAAACTAACAATATATACATGGCATTTAATTACAATATCTAATTTAACAGTAATAGGCTATACATTACAACCATGGTGGTCTATTGGCAAATCTTGTGACTCTTAATGTAGGCACGTACAGGTTCTATTTTTGATATCAAATCCCCGTGAAAACAGAGGTTCACCAACTCGCAAAGGAAATTGCCTTGAGATTTTAGTCTACTCACTAATTAAATGAAATCATCCAAGTTAATTCTTTAGGTGGAAAAAAAAATGATTTTCTATGAATGATTGAAAGACATTGCAATTTGTTTTAGATCATAATTGTAAGATAGACTACTCGTTCACACAAACACACCTTTTGCTAGAGAGTTTTAATAACTTGTGAATACTTCTAATATTTTGGATTTTGTATCCACATACTTTATATAGGAGATTTTAAAAACACATAGACATCTTCATCTTAAATCATACATAGTAAGCTCTAAAATCGTGGATTGCTAATCTAATAATCATTCAACAAACTAACAATTAAGTTGATTGAATAGCAATGTTCAATTTTAAAGATGAATTAAGAGTTATGATTGGTTGATAATGTTGATCCGATTAACATTAAACCACTTTAGTTTAGATGGTTATGTAACTATTTTATTATCAGTCATCAATATATTAGTATCTAGAGAATTTTTAGATTATAAGGTTTTGGATTTAATTGTGTGCATGAACAAAATAATTTTTGAGATGAAGATAGAGGTTTCCTCATAATTAATTGTGTATATATTGAAATAAGAATTAAGATGTAGTTAAACCCAAACTTATAAGGTTGGATAAGTGATTAATATATGTGTTTCTGGATGCAAAAGTTAAGGGCTCTATCTTCATGTCTTGCAAGTCTAGAGATTATTTTTATTTTTTTTAATCTTAATTAGAACCTAAAAACAACATCTTTACATCGTCGTAATAAAAGTAAGACTTTCTATATCTTAACTTCCCTTATACACCATCAAAATATTAAAACCTAAAATCCATAAAAATTGATATTGAGTACTTACTTACTTCCACTATTTATATCGGAGTAGTTAAAACCTAAATTTGTTTAAGAAAAACTCTTTCGGTTAATGTAAGAGATACACTCATACATTATAAACAAGTGCTTGTAACCAAGTGAAAGTTGATATGTGAACCGAAATACAGTACTAGTTTTTATATCGGAAGCTCGAATTATTAGTAAAAGATGAACTCCTACCACGTGGGAAACACGTACGAATGACGGTGGATCATGTATAAGAATACTAATGCGCGTGAAATGAGAGTAAAAACATCAGATCGAGTAAAATGCAAAGAAAGATTAAATTAGTCTGGTAATCAATCCAGAGGTCAAACTGTTTAGTGTGTCATTTAAGTAAAATTAATTAGTCAACTACACCTCCACACTCTATATATACTGGCCAAAACACAACACAATCAAATGTGTCCTCCTTGATCAACACTTTTTCCATCTCATCATTTTAACAACTTCAACCATTATTTCCAAAAACATCTTACTACCAATATTTTTCTAGAAATTTGAAGGCATTGTCTAACACGAGATTACCAATTCAATTTGTAGTGATGTTGTCTAAAAAGGTTACTGAGTGTAATGCTCATGGGCAAGATTCTTCATATTTTCTTGGATGGGAAGAATATGAAAAGAATCCTTACCACGAAATTAACAATCCTAATGGTATCATCCAAATGGGCCTCGCAGAAAATCAACTATCCTTTGATCTTTTCGAGTCATGGTTCGAGAACAACCCGGATGTGACCGGGTTCAAAAAAGATGATCAATCCATTTTTAAAGAACTTGCTCTCTTTCAAGATTATCATGGCCTTCCTTCTTTCAAAAATGTAAGTCATATAAATTACCTCTTTCTCTATTAAACTATATAAACTTATAAATTTACTAATTACTATTATTGTATATATGTTTCCTGTTTTCTAGGCATTAGCGAAGTTCATGTCGGAAACAAGAGGAAACACAATTACTTTCGATCCAAACAACCTTGTACTCACCGCCGGTGCAACCTCCGCCAACGAAACTTTGATGTTTTGTGTCGCTAACCCCGGGGACGCTTTTCTCATTCCTACGCCATATTATCCAGGGTACGTTCACACTACTTACATATATCATATATCTTTAATTAAATGATGTCTAGCTAACGTGACAGCAAAGCAACTCTGCCACTTCTGATTCTAATATTGTTTTCTACGTTATATAGATTCGATAGAGATCTCAAATGGCGAACCGGAGCTGAGATCGTTCCTATTCATTGCTCAAGCTCTAACGCTTTTCGGATTACTAAAAATGCACTTGAAGAAGCTTACCAACAAGCACAAAAACAAGACCTTAAAGTGAAGGGCATTTTGATCACAAATCCTTCAAATCCATTAGGAACAACATTAAACTCGAATGAGCTTGATATTCTTGTTAACTTCATATCTACCAAGAATATTCACCTTATAAGTGATGAAGTCTACTCGGGCACCGTTTTTGGCTCACAAAATTTTGTTAGCATTATGGAGGTTCTAAAGAACAAAAACCTCATGCACAATGAAGTTTCGAAGCGAGTTCACATTGTTTATAGCCTTTCCAAAGATCTTGGTCTACCGGGTTTTCGTATAGGAGCAATTTACTCAAGCAATAAAGATGTGGTTTCCGCTGCTACAAAAATGTCAAGCTTTGGGTTGGTGTCGTCTCAAACTCAATATTTACTATCAGAAATGCTTTCAGACCGGAAGTTTACGAAAACTTATTTATTGGAGAACCGGAAGAGGTTGAAGAACCGGCAAGAAACTATGGTAAAGGGGCTTCAAAAATCCGGGATTCGATGTTTAAAGAGCAATGCCGGTTTATTTTGTTGGGTGGACATGCGGCATCTTTTGAGGTCACAAACATTTGAAGGAGAAATGGAGTTGTGGCAAAAAATTGTGTATGATGTCAAGTTGAACATTTCACCCGGTTCATCCTGTCATTGCGTTGAACCGGGTTGGTTCAGGGTTTGCTTCGCTAATATGTCGAAGGAAACCTTGACGTTGGCCATGCAACGGGTCAAGTCATTTGTGGACTCGATGTCGTCGTCCAAGAAAAACAATGTGTCTCGACAACAAAAGATACTACAAAATAGTGCAAGGAGAACCAAGTCATTACCCAAATGGGTTTTTTCGCTTTCGTTAAACCAACTCGAAGTTGGTGAACAACGTTAGCCCATCGATTGATTATACTTTTGTGAATTTTTTGATTTTTTTTTTTTACTTGATATACGTTTTCGAGTTGCTATTTTTATTCTAAGGGGGTGATATAGTACGTGTATAGAAAGTGGCACTCAGTCCATATATGGTCTAACAGGCGCATATGCTTTCTTTGATTACTTTGTAAATCCATGAAGTAATTTTCATGTAACCTTTTTGAATTGTTCAAATTAAAGGATTTGATTATATTATATAATTATATATATTGTGTTCAATTTTTTTTCCGGATATCCAGTCGGTATGCGACATCAGGGAAAACTCACTGTATAATGGTGAAACGTTGCACATATCCTAGACAACGAGATATTACTATGAGCCGTTACAAGTATTCAAAGGAAAAAACCCCAGGACTTGTCATCCCTAAAGATCGAACTCAAGACGTTGGGTAAAACCTGAGATAACTCTGATCAGTTGAAATAGTCGTCATTGGCTTGCGTTCACTTGCCTCTGATCAGTTGGAATAGTCGGCATTGGCTTGTGTTCACTTAATTTCATATAATTAAGAGTTAATAAATTACGAGTAATATATAGTTTAATACCACCTGTTGACTAACTAAACCTATATTGGGTCATATATACACATCACAAACTAACTATGATTACCTCTACAAGTGACTATTTAATAATTTTGGCCAACCTTAATTTATTGGAAGGAGATCAGATCATATCTTATTATAGAACTAATTATTTTTAACTTTTGTCGTTAAAGATATCTAGACACATACTAATTAATTAATAATAATAATGCCTTATCTAACATAGATATACAATATTTAAACTTGTATATGTATCTGTTGTGACTTATAATATATTTCTAAATGCAACCTACATTTTTGCTTCTATAATAGAAGTTCTATTCATAAGCTATACGAATATTTAGAGTCGAAACTCATATATATATATTGATTTGCTCAAGGTCAAATACTTTAATTACCAATAGCCACTAACCTCATTTACATTGCGAGTTATATGTGCTGGTTATATGTAAGTGTTTGAATAAATCGAGTCTATATAAATGGGGAACAATTTCATATTCAAATTTTCTTTTTTTATAACCATGCATCTAGCTGGCTCAGGGTTATTTGTTTGTTTTCCCTAATATATTATACATAATATTAGATACAATATAAGTATGAAAACTATATCTTTTAATTCATGTGTGATTATGGTGAGTCGCATGACATGAGTTCTATACAATTCGCATTTTGAGTATCAAGACGGTTCATACATGAGACCTGAGATTTTCTACTTAATTACCTTTTTAAAAAGACACAACTTAACCAAACAACTAGGAAAAAACAATATGGTAGATCAGAAATCGGAAATGGGAGTCCGGTTTTTGAGGTTATTATTTTGTTATAGTGTAATTACCGTTTGGTGTTAATGGCGTTAACGTGTCACACCCATCTTTTTATGTTAACATGACCATTGGTATGCTCGAATGCTTAATCATTTTAAGGAACAAACTCAGAAAGGTTAAACTAATTAAATATAAAAATTGTACTCGATGGCCAGTCGTAACTTGTATGGTAGAGTGAAGTTTGGAAATAAGATTGGCCACTAATACATTAGTAATAATAATGCGTACCAAGTAATACTAATAATAATAGAAGGAGTACATATGTAAAGATGGCAGCGCTCGCCGTTATCCGCGGCTACCTACAGGCGTTAATACTTGTACTGCCGACGTCGGCTGCGATCCCCACAAATCAGTTTCTAATTATTTTACATTAATTAATAATAACATTATTTATATAAAGTATTTTTATATTTTCTTTCTTCAAACCGACCATTTTTTGTGCTTTTTAAGACAAGGTGGCATCATGATCAGTGGGCTTGTCGTCACTGGTTTCATGTTTTAAACCTCAAACACAGTACGTAGTTCTTATTTGTTTATATAACTTTTCAAGATTTTGACTTAATATGACTTAATTTGTAATTCTAGTGATCTGTATAGATAGTGTGATAATTATATTGCAATTTTTTACAACATGTAGCCTAACACGTCGCGAAATCAACACTGAATAGATCGAGTTTGTTTAGGGCCTCGATCTGTTGCAAATATCTTTGAAGAGCAAGTAGGTGTGATTAACTAAAATTATATCATTATCAGTTATTCAAGTCAGTCGTTGATTAACTAAGTAGAACTCAATCTGCCTACTTAGTCCCCAAAATTTTGTGTTATTTTCTTTTCATACAAATTTGTTGTGTCGTTACTTTTGCGTTTGACTTTGAGTTTGAAAATCCTAATTAACAGGGTATGTTACGTTAACACTCAAAAGGTTCCAAATTAATTTGTTTAATGAGTTTGACATGGTTAATTGAAAAGAAACTTAATTAAACCGGGCGTATCTATCTATAATATTGACATATGGTTTAAGTTATTGCTTATAAAACTATATAGTATACACAGGTATATCGTTAATTAATACCATCCGTCCCATTTTAGTTGTCCATTTTTAACTGGTCAAGTCTTTTTCTTCCGACTAAGACCCTAAATATCTTTATTTGTATTATATATTAGTTGACGAAAATTCTATCAATGAAAAGTATATTTAAAACTCAATCCATTCATATATTTTACAGCAAGTGTTATAACATATAAACGAAAACATTTACAGTCAAAGTTGAAAACAGAAAACTTGACAAGTCAAATTTGGACAATTAAAGTGGAACGGGGTATAACTCAACTATTTTGTGTTTTCAAACTTGAAATGTAACCATTGTTCGCCTCTAAAACTGTCGGTTTACCTTCGAATTCAAATTATTGACATCAATAAAAACACAGTTTATAAACAATTTCACAAAAAAAAGTGTGACAAAAGATTTATAGAACAGTAAGATAGCTGAATCATATATGCCCCTTCTAAAGTATGAAATATCATATTTACCCAAATCACGCTTTAAAACCATTGTACATCATGTATTAAAACCTTGTAATTTGGGTATATATGATATTTAGGGGGTTTAGGAAGGGGATATATGATATTTGACATCCTCATTTGCAATACAACTAGAATAGATTGATTTTTTCATCATCAGGAATTTCTAAAAATAAAATATTAGGTATATAAGTTTTATAAAAATATAAAAGAAACCAAGCAATGTTATAAGATTGTTACGTATAAAGTAGATTCTACCTCATAAAATTTATCTTCCACACAGAAATTGAGATAGTCTAAAAATCATGATACACATCCAAAACAGAAAAAAAAAACCCGGCATTGGTTGTACCAGGAAATAAAACTTGGTATTATTATCTTGTTTGTCTTTGGACTGCTGCCACAAGGCCCACAAGTGGCAACTCAAAGCGTTCTTCAAAATTCTTTTTGGGGAGGAAAAAAGTAAAATTGATTAATTTGATGACTATCCATAGACATTAGACTAATATAAATTTTAACGACTATACATTGTTAATAAAATTTAAACGGTAAAAAAAAATCTATTCGGAAAAGAAATTGAAATTGAAGTCAAAATGAATACAGGAACAAAAATTTAACTAAATTTCTATGAAATGAGAAAGCACATGGCTCTCCCAACCCATACATACACAAAAGAGACTAGTACAGAACCCTAAGCCCTTTCAATTGAGAAATGCTCTTGGAAAGATTTTCTATACATCCACGCGTTACCTCTAACCATTTCAAACTTTGTAAACGTCCAAATTCATCAGGCAGCTTCTTAATCCCATCACAACCACGGAGATCTAAGTTTTCTAAACAGTCCATCTTACGGATGCTGTTGGGAATCTCTTGCAAAGATGAACAATTACATAGGACTAACGTCTTTAAACGTCTTAATCTACCAATATCCTCCGGTAACTGCTTTAGATGCCAACATGACCTTATTTCAAGATATGTTAGATGCTTCAACATGCATATGCTATATGGAAGACACTCAATATCATCAATGTACTCTAGAGACAGTTCCTCCAAACTTTCTAACTTCTCCAAAAATGGAGCCAGATCAGGTTTAAAGTCACTCACCTTAAAACCACCGAGGCAGAGGGTTACGAGCTTTGGACATTCAACGGGCACATGGAGTTCTACCAAGTCTACACAGTAGTCAAGATGTAAATGCTTGAGATTTGGAGTCGGCCCCAGGTTCAGGTTAGTTAACCGGGAAGAACGAATGTCGAGTGACTCTAGATTTGGAAATTCAACGTGCATTTGTAGTTCTTTAAAATTCCAACATCGACACAGATTTAGCCTCTGGAGATTCGGACATTTATTGGACATTTTGAGTTTTTTCAAGGCCTGACATTCCTGCAGATTTAGCTTCTTCAGATGCAGACATTCAATATCCATGTTGACTTCTACCAACTCATGACATTCTTGAAGAACTAGTTCTTCAAGAATTGGAGTCATCTCAAGGTCAAATGTTTCCAACTTTGACCGACTAAGGTCAAGGAATTTGAGATTGGGAAGAACCTGTCATAAGAATACAGAAAAAAGATGAAATTTAAATAAAAATATAACATCATGCTAAACAACCAACCAACCATTAATCTACCTTTTTTTCTTGCCCTTCCCAGAGTTGAAAGATATTGCTTTTTCTCATACAAAGGTGAACAAGGTTATCGGCTTGAAATACTTTAGGTAAATACCGAAAATGATAACTTCCCCAATCTAAATATCGTAAGCTATTTGGTAGGTATCCATCAGCTTCATAAATTTTATATTCCGTGTATCTCTCAGTAATGGAAAGAAATCTTAGATTCGTCATCTTTTGAAGACCTTGTCGAATTTTAGCTACATGGAGATCTACATTCTCCAATTGTATAGTCCTTATTACTTCGGTACCCTGTCATATAGAAAAAAGTAATATGAATATTTTATCGTAATAAATAAAAACCTGTCATCTCCCATCATACATATATACTTAGAACCTCACCAATTCATTGACTAATATGTGTTCAATTTCATCTTTCTTCCACAATATAATATGTTTGCTAGGCTCATAAGGGTGCAAACGACGAACAATATTAACACCCAAGTCTTCTATATGATCATGCATGGCTACCATCCTGACTTTAAACAAATCATCTTGACGGATAGTTATCAAGGATTTCTGCTCGAGAACTCTTAAACCAATTCGAGCATGAAATCCACAGCTTTCTAGCATCATGATTGCGTCACTCTCCCGTCTGCCTTTCAGTAGGCATGCAACATGGAGGAATATCTATTTGTGATCCTCCTCTAGACCATCATAGCTTATTTCCAATCTTTTTAAGGTATCATGCCATGGGATTGTTTTTAGTCTTTTGATGGTATCTTCCCATTCATCCCAAAGTCTACCACAAAGAAATGAACCTAAAAGGTTGATGGTTAAGGGAAGACCAGCAGCATATCTTACAACCCTTTCTGATAGGTCTTCATACCCATGAATTGGACTCTCTCTCTTAAAAGCATGCCTACTGAGAAGGTTAATTGCTTCCTCATCTGATAGCATATCGACATCATAGATATTGTCCCTCTGAACACCATATCCTACCAACACTTTCTCATCTCTCGTTGTAATGATGATTCTACTTCCGTGTTTGAAACAAGTAGAGTCACCTACTAACGCCTCAAGTTGTTCTATATGATCAACATCATCTAGAACTACAAGAGCTATTCTACCAGGCATCATCCTTTTCATCAAATGTTTTCCGTCAGATACACCTTCTATAAAAATGCTATGATCGTTGAACACAGACGAAAGGATCTGTTTTTGCAACTTATGCAAACTAGAGCCGCCTTTTGAACGTTCTCTAACATTCTCAACAAAACTTTTACCTTCAAACCGACTGGATATATGATCATAAACAGCTCTTGCAAGAGTTGTCTTCCCACCACCTCCCATCCCTTTGATTCCTATCACCCGGACGTCATCAGAGTCGACGTGCAAAGATGAAAGTAATTTCTGTAGCCGGATCGCCATGCCAACTAAGTCAGCATCAATGCTGAAATTGGTGAAATGTGGACTTTGTAAAATGTCTTCAACAACTTTCTTAAATGAATGGAACTTCGTGGCTGTGTATTAAAGAATATTCAATAATGTTTCTCAAAATCCCACACCAAATAATATCAACTGCAAGTATGAAATATAACCGGAATAACGAAGTGGCATATCAATGCTTCTGTTCATATTAATCATAGTTCAGCAATTAAGAAACAAACAAAAACATGAGCTAAAGAAATTACCCATCAGCAGTGTTTTTCAACTCCCGCCGCGCCAGATTCGATGCTCGTGTCAAAGCATGTTTCCATCTCCCAGTAGCCCCCCCGTTCCCTTCTTCTCTGTGTGAAAAATATAAACATTACCAGATCAGGCTCTTAAGGTTTAATCTCAACAAGCTGTTTTGGGTGGTTTGTAGGTCATTATAGTTAGAGGGCAATAATAATATTATTATCTATAGGAGTGCTTATCAAGTATAAAGAGTGTTTTCAAGTTCTTATTTCAACTAGAGTTTATCGTTGGTTTGTAATTTTCCATCATAAAAAACGGAAGTTTTGCATACGTAGGTTGTTCCAGTCGAACCCTTCGACCGTGGTTTTTGGTGGTGTGCTTGATATTCAGATCAACAAATAAGTGACATATTGATGTTTCTATCCCCAATAACCCAAGATCAAAAATAAAGAAACATAATAAAACATGTGATGAAGAAAATACCCGTCACTGGTGTTCAACCCCGAGCAATCCTGACATGCTACTATTTTTAAAAAATTTCTCCATCCCCCAACAGCCTCTTTCTTTATATGCTTTTCAAATGCTACTCCAACTGGCCCACTCTGTTTCCGGACTTCAGTGGGTTGCACATCATAAAAGATGGGATAAGCGGTCTGCTCCCCTGTCTCCTGGCACTCCATGATCTGTACAAGCTCTTCTAAGC
>JANDBE010000015.1:33353836-33364556 GCA_024320915.1 Erigeron philadelphicus
TATCATTATATTAGAATCTAATTAATGTGAAAATATTGTAGTGATTTGTTAATTTTAGTGTGCATCTTTCTTTGATTGCAGCATCGATATTATGGGGAGTCAATGCCATATGGGAGCGTGGATAAGGCATTTAAGAATGCTTCTACTTTAGCATATTTAACAGCCGAACAAGCACTTGCAGATTTTGCTATTTTGCTGACTGATTTGAAAAGAAATTTGTCAGCACAAGCTTCTCCTGTAATCTTGTTTGGTGGATCATATGGTGGAAGTAAGACTTTCATGTCTTATATCATTTGTAAGCACTTTAACATAAATGAGATGAAACTTGAAATGATGTTTATATTTTAAATAAACAGTGTTGGCAGCATGGATGAGGGTTAAGTATCCTCATATTGCTATTGGTGCACTTGCTTCTTCAGCCCCGATTCTTCAGTTTGAGGATATTGTGCCACCAGAAACATATTATGATATTATCTCCTACAATTTCAGAGTTCGTGACTACTTTACCCTATCCTTGCTGAAATTATTTCATATTCCCCATGTAATGCTAAAAAAAGATAGGGGATTTGTTTTGTAATTTGTTATTGTACAATAGAGAGAAAGCACAAGCTGTTTTGACACTATTAAGAAGTCTTGGGATGCGATAACTTCAGCTGGTATGAAAGTAAATGGTCTTCAACGTCTTGCCCAGAATTTCCACTTATGTCGGTGAGAATATGACGTTGTAGTCATCATTTATCACCTTATTTTTACTATGCATTAGTCTTACCATTGATGTTTATTTTTGTGTAATCTCATTGTAACGGTCCATATTCTTTGGTATTTTCAACTCAAGATTTGAATGACAGGAAACTGAAGAGTATTGATGATTTTTCTAACTGGTTGTACTCGGCGTATGAATATTTGGCAATGGCAAACTACCCATACCCTTCAGATTTTGTAATGCCTTTACCTGCGTACCCAATAAAAGAGGTTAGATGATTTTCGTATGTTTTGTATTCATGATTCAGTGTTTCAGTATTGGAATTCGCAATTTCCCTAACACGTTGAAATAATAACTTTATCTTCAAAGTATACTATCCATATTGCTATCAAAAATATTACATGGACTATCTTTGTTTGGAAAACACTGTGGATTTCACCAACTTGTTGCTTTAGTTTTTGAAAGAAAAGTGTTTGTTTGACAGGTTTGCAAAGCGATAGACAATACTCCTGATGGGACTAGCATATTAAACCGAATTTTCAGAGGTATAAGTGTCTACTACAATTACACTGGACTAGTGCAGTGCTTTGAATTGGATGATGACCCGTATAGCACGATGGGTTGGCGTTGGCAGGTATAGAACTCATTCAATAGAACTAAAGCTTGTTCTGTTTATCAAAGACCATGTTTGATTTGGTAATCCTCACGAGGTTCGTTGTGGATCGGTTTGGGCTATCTGGAAAGTTGCCTCGTGTTTCTGATCACATATAAAACGATGTTATGAGTATTTATGACATTACACCTTTTTTATGTTACAGGCATGCACTGAAATGGTTATGCCAATGTCTAGTAAGAGAAACTCTAGCATGTTTCCTGAGTGGGACTATAATTACACTTCTTATGCAGAGGAGTGCTGGAACGAATTCCGAGTGATACCCAGGCCTACTTGGATAACTACAGAATTTGGTGGACATGTAACAATTTCTTCTCAATACTCGTGACTATAGTTTAGTGGCTTTGGAGGTTACTTACGCCTAATTGTTGCTTTTCGGGTTATGGATGTCCAATTTAATAGATCACGATGCTTAGTATAATGTTTCTTCTTTTTATTGTTACAGTTATTGCAGAATCATTTGAAAGTATCATCATCCTGGTTACTTTTTTTTGAAGGATTACAAGTTTGACCTCAAAACCTTTGGAAGCAACATCATCTTTTCAAATGGTCTTCTAGATCCTTGGAGTGGCGGAGGGTAACTTTTCTAACCAGCAATCATTATATATGTTCTTATTTTACAAGCAAACTATAATCATGTCAAAATCTGGAAACACAGCAAATGAATTGGAAGGATAGACAATCCTGGATGTATTATCATAGAATCTAGAAACACCAAGTAAATGACCTGGTCATTCCAAAATGTGGCGTGTTTTGGCCATGAACTGTATTCGGCAACAAAAAGCTATATATCATGCTTCGAAAAGTTAATCATATTTATGTTGTATGCTATAACTTTGCAGTGTTCTGGAGAATATATCAGATAGTGTGGTGGCGCTTGTGACAGAAAAAGGTAACCTTTAACACGCCTCATATTGACTTTCTCGTCGATTATAGCATATATTGATCAACGCCCATGACCAGATTATATTTGTGAATGTGTTAGGTGCACATCACTTGGATCTTCGAGCAGCTACAGCTGACGACCCTGATTGGCTTGTGGAGCAACGGGTGTCTGAAGTTAAGTTAATTGAGGGTTGGATTGTTGATTACTACAAGAAAACAAAAGTAGTTTCTAGCATCTAAAGATTGATTTGATGTTTGTGGTGAGTAGGAATCTGCTGAAGTGTATGGTAAATTAATCAACAGAATATCGATGCAAGAACATGAAATCGAATTTATGGGTCACCAAGAAAAATGGCTTGTTATTGAAAACTATAGTGCTCTTTTGGCATGTTGGCTGGCAAAATGCCAAATATAATGCTTCCAAGAGTTAATGAGATTTCCATTATATGTTATAACCGAGTTCTATACATGTTGATATGCCAAGTAATACTATTTGCAGTGTTCTGAAGAATATATGAGGTAGCATGGTTGCACTTACAAGCAAAAAGCGCAACCGTTAACACGCCTCATTGGTACAACACGAACTTCTGTTCCAAAATGACCAATTACCATGACAAGTTCTAATCGTTTTGGGCGCACATCACTTGATCTTAAGGTACAAACAACTATACTACTATAGCAATTAGCCCTGAAATTTGGTGAAGCTAAGGGCATCTGAAGTTCAGTTCGTTAAGGGTTGTTTACTACCCAAAAAAAAAAAAAAACCGGAACCACTTCTTAGCATTTGAAGACTGATTATGTAGTATTTGCTTTGAAGACCAAAAGCAACTACTACTAACCAACTTAAAACAAAATGTATACTTTAAAGTGCAAAACATGATTAAAAACTGATTAACTCGGCCCATCTCCATCAAGTTTCAAGTCACACAGAAAACTCCTTAGCAGACAATGAACTTAAGATGGTTCAAGAAAAATAATTTAGAAAGCAGAAAGATAACTCAAGGAGAAATATAAAAGTTATATGTGGCTTTCGAATCCATGTTAAACACTCTTTCACTCGGTGCTACTTCTAAATAGTTCGTGGGCAAATAAGGAAGTCAATATAATAAGATTACTGAATTAGAATTCGGTCACAACCCAAAAAAGAATACCTCGTAAAAGAAGACGCTAGAAATTGTTAAAACACAATTGTTGTATTAATCTGTAAGTTACCGAGTAACTTTATTCACTAAAAGTGATCAATCATTCGCATATTTTGGAATGACAGCAAGTATGATAATTTGAAAAGTATCTTATACAATCGATACGTGGAATGGTAGTTCTGTTAGGAGCTATACACATGTATACTAACTATTATATGCTGAAAAATGATTTCATTCGATGCTTGTAATCAACAATCCAACCCTCAATGAGCTTCACTTCAGACGCCCTTTGCTCCACTAACCAATCTGGATCTGTAGCAGTAGCTGCTCGTAAATCTAAGTGATGCGCACCTAAAACATGCCCAATGCATTTATGGTCAACATAGCTCTTTGACCATAAAAGTCAAAATGTATCCAAAAGATGTGTCAAAGGTTACCTTTTTCTGTCACAAGAGCCACTACGCTATCTGATATGTTCTCTAATACACTACAAAATGCACCAAAAGCCAAATCAATCATTTCTAAAACTAGGCGATAATACAGAAAACAAGGGTCGGTTATCTTTTTAAACCAGCAGATTTGGATTCTGTATGGTAAACATTACAAATCATAGTTCTAGGCTTCTAGCAAACCAGCCCCCACAAAAAAAAAAGACTATACTATAGCTCATCCAGATTTCCAGTTAATAGTGTTTTTTCTTCAAAGCCTAATGAATTGTTTGTAACAAAAGAACAAATACGATGATTAATGGTTACAGAAGTTACCTGCCACCACTCCAAGGATCCAAGAGACCATTTGAAAATATGATGTTGCTTCCAAATGTTTTCAGGACAGATTTGTAATTCTACATAGAAAACGCCAGCAATTAGGTTATTTTCGATTGGACCCACAATAAAGATAAAGCAACAAACCCTAACGCTATGAAAACTTATAAATTGAAGTGGAAATTTAAAAACAAAATCTGATCCAAGTAACATCTAAGTCAACTAGTAATACGATTGTTGCAAAATAGTTCTTACATGTCCGCCAAACTCTGTAGTTATCCAAGTAGGTCTAGGTATAACACGGAATTCATCCCAACACTCCTCTGCATAAGAAGTGTAGTTATAATCCCATTCTGGAAACATGCTAGAGTTTATATTACTAGACATTGGCATAACCATTTCAGTGCACGCCTGTGACAAAAAGGAGGTAAAAAATGTGCGAAATCCACGACATTTAGTAAATAAACAACATTTTGTTAAGCCATAACACCTGCATACCTGCCAATCCCAGCCACTCATGCCATGAGGGTCATCATTCAAATCAAAGCAGTCGGCTGTTCCAGTGTAATTGTAGTAGACACTAACACCCTTAAAGATACGGTCCAAAATGCTGCTTCCATCAGGAGCATTTACTATCTCTTTGCAAACCTGTTAAAATTAGTACTTTCAAATTCTATACCAGAACATCACCAACTTATTACTTTAGACATTCGGGAGCCTATCAGTAACATAAATACCGACTAACCTCTTTTATTGGGTATGCAGGTAAAGGCATTAGAAAGTCTGATGGGTATGGGTAGTCAACCATTGCCAAAAAACTATATGCTGATTCTAACCAGTTATAAAGATCGTCACTACTCTTTAGTTTCCTGCCATTTATATCTTAAAATAGTAAACGAGAAGAACATGATATATGTATCCACGGAACATAAATGGATAGCTAACATTTCAATTACCAAAAAGAGGGTGCATTAGATATTATTACCCGCAAATGTGGAAATTCTTGGCAAGATGATCTAAACCGCTTGCATTCTGACCAACCGAAGTTATTATATCCCAAGATTTCTTTATAGTATCAAAACAACTTGTACTTTCTCTCTATTTACATAAACCAATCAGATATTAACTTATTATTTGGAATGTCATCATGAAAACACGAAAAGGAACTAACGAAAATTGAGAGAAGTAGTCACGAACTCTAAAATCATTTGAGACAATATCATAAAACGTCTCTAGTGGCACGATATCCTCAAACTGAAGAATTGGTGCTGAAGCAGCAAGTGCACCTATAGCTATATGAGGATACTTAAGTCTCATCCATGCTGCCAACACTATAAATCGAAATAACAAAATCATACAGATATCATTTCAACGAATTAATAATATCTTTATCCAAATTGTAGAGAAAAGTTTGAGACTTTCTTACTTCCACCATATGATCCGCCAAACAAGATTACAGGAGAAGCTTGTGCTGACAAATTTCTTTTCAAATCAGTTATCAAAACAGCAAAATCTGCAAGTGCTTGTTCAGCAGTTAAATGTGCTAAAGTTGAAGCATTCTTATATGCCTCATCTCGACCCCCATAAGGCATTGATTCACCATAATATCGATGCTGCAATCAGACAGTTCATATTCAATCAGAATAATCACTTCACTTCAAAGTGAAAACATTTTTGCAACGACTTACTATACATGACCTCCCCTGCCCCTGGTTAGGTCGGGTATATCTGAGCCAAGGGCTCATCCTACTCGGCTATTTTACCCGTTTACCTTATAACTACTATACATGACACCGTTGTTGCAAGTTTTGGGGGGAAACAAACTTATTGCATTTAGCTTAATCCACGGCTGCATTAAGCATACATCTTATTGAATCGATAAATGGGTTACATTACATAAAAGATATACATTAATAGACTAAACAATATATCATGGCAATCATCGCTCCACATTTTAACGAGAATTGATATATGTACCTAATTTGGTAACCTAAACACAGGTTTAAAAACCTACCATTAAAGAGTAATTAACAAATAAGCAGTTTTAATATAGCTATCTATCCTAAATACTCCATCCGTCCTGAATCAAACGTCTTGTGTCCAATAATACATATATATCGTGTTTATCATTCTATCCTTAAAGGGCTAAGATTTGCCTACATCATAACCTCCACCATACACAGAGGCTAAAAACCTGCGGAAAGCGGCAGTGGGCAGTTTCTTTCCTTTTCTTTCACTCTATCCTTAAACCCGCAAAAGGCGGCAGTGAGCAGTTTCTGTCTTTTTCTTTCACTCTATCTTTAACTATTTATACTTACTAAACCATATTAACTACTATATGTCTATATACACATTTCTAAAGCTTTCTTTATATAATTATATATATACATCAAAAATTCATAAACATCTAACACTTACTTCAGGAAAGATGACCATGGCACCGAAACGAGGAGCAATTTCCCAAACAAAACCCGAGTTAACAGCAAACCATTCGATATCGCCTTCATTACCACAATACATAAATATTGGACCCATTTGAGACGGGCCAACCCAATGATCAGTGTTGATAAGATAACGTTGTTGAAAGCTAGGAAGATCATCATTGAAGCTAAAATGATCAAGAGTCTGTTGAAAATATTTTATATCATAAGTATAGTTTTGTTGTTGGTTTAGATTGTTTTGTGTTTTGAGTTTGCTGAGAAATTGAGAAAGCTGACGAGATTCAGAAGATGATAAAATAAAAGAGATGATTAAAATGAAGAACAATGATTTTGTCATGATGGGAAATAAAAAACAGTGAAGTGGAGTGGCCAAGATTTATGTTTATGCAGTTGTTTGTACTATATACAATTATATACACTCTATAGATCGTGTTAGATTTTTATTGGGCCCTTTTTACATATAGTGGAAATGATTTTATGGATAGAAAGTTAAAAGTAGCTTAAAAGACAATTCTTTATTTAAAGAAGAAAGGAATGACGGAGTAATCAAAAGGGGTTATCTACGCAACTATATCCATATTATACGGAGTAGGCCTTTATCGAGGAAGAGAGTTACATAACGACCATTTTAATATTAATAAACTAATTTACATAATTAGTATTTTATCTTCTAAAATAATATTACCACTACTTTTACATTAGTTATTACCTTTACATCAACTTACGCCACTCGATATCATCACCATTATTAGTAGTCGTTGTCATCACCACCCGGTGCAGACCGAAGTGACGACCAACACCGCGAGTAGCGTGATAGTTTAATAATGAACTAGAAAGGTATTTGCGCAATGCGACAACGGTGGTGAGTGGTGACGCAACGAAAATGGGTGGTGCCGACAGCAGTGAGGTATTTGAGGAATTAATATAAAAGTGATTGATTAAATGAGATAATGTAGTTACTTTGATGTATTTGGGAGATGATATATCCTCCTACATTATTAGCCTAAAGATCCTTCTAATAATAGGATGGTGACTTGCGAAAGATCAAGGGGTTAATTAGAAGGAAAAAAATGAGTGGAATCCACATATCACATTATAGGCTCTTAGAAGAATTTTAAGTTAATTTTTAGGAGGATTAAACATATTCTCATATTAATAGTTAAGAGTTGTAAGTTGTAAATAATTTTATTAATGTATTATAGGTATAAGGGTAGCTTAGGTTAAAAAAAAGTTAATTAATAGTTGAAAAGGAAGAAAACGATAATTTGTTTTATAAGGAAAAAATTACTATTAATTAAAACATATTATTTACACAACACAACTTTAAAAAGTTTTTTTTTAATGATATCTTATATGCTGATTATCGTAGCTAGTTTAATAGTTAACAAAATAGCGTAATTTATTACATTAATATCTAAGAAAAGAAAAAGAAAAAACTTTTAGAGACGGTCCTAAATTAGAAGTATATATAACAGTAAATTTTATTAAAATTTTTGAAATGAAAATCATGTTTTTCCTAATTTTTCAGCCAAGTCATTGCATATAATTTTCTTTTCTGAAGAATATCTATCGCATATTTGGGAAACAATGACATTATGGTTTAACTAAACATGACATACAATTCTGTATTTCATTATTTCTATGTATGCAGTTCACTTTGTTGGGCCTCGGCATTGTATACAAACTATAAGCCTGGTTACGGTTTATGGGCCAAGCTGAAGCGGGCTGTATTATATACTCCGCGAGTCTGCGGCATGACAAAAAGAACTCCATAAGGTCCATAATAAAGTGCAAATCATGTTTATTGCTCACTTTGTATGGAACTGTGAAAGTAATATTATCTATACTCATTATAAATTATTTACCCCCTCAAAATAAAAAGTGTTACAAAAAAATTACATGTGAAATTACTAAACTGTTCGTACACCCCACTATTACCAAATTTACCCTTAATTAATTAATTTACACTCTAAACCCTTATCTTGCTAATTTACAATCTAAGTCGTTATCTTATAAAATATTTCTATTATCTTAACATCAACTTACACCACTCGACACCAATTGTCGATGTTATCACCACGCGTGACCAACACCACTATACCGTCGTCGCTGTTACCGCCGTCGCATTACGTGGGTACCATGCTCGTTTTATTTAGGACTAATGTAGATTAAACTAATAATATGGACATTGAAATGTTACACAAAAGATAAAGAAAAACATAAAAGAAAAAACATAAAACATAAAATAAATAAATAAATAAGTGCATATTTTGTTAAAATTGCCAAAATTTCAATCTGCACAAGAAACTATATATGTGCAAAGCCATATGACCATATCAACATCAGAAGCACCTCCCAGCTTAAGCTTTTCGTCCAAAAGTTTTTTACTAGTTCTTCACAAATTTTTTCACTCTATTCTAACTATTTAATAAAGAGTTAATTAATAAAAAATAAATGAAAAGGAGAGAATATGATGCTCTTTTCTATCAAAGTTCTTACTACAAAACTTTAACTTATTGTAAAAAAGCTAATGCTCTAATGAGAAAAATCTAAGTCAAAGTTTTTTTAATAATAAAACGCTATAATAAAAAGTTCTAGCTAACTAAAGATGCTCTTTAAAAAAATAAATAATGTTCAAAAAAAAGTTTATAATCAGTTTTTTAAGAATTATATTACTCGTATTTTATTTGACTTATCCATATGACATGATTAGCACCTTAGCAGTATTCTGTTAGGTTGATTACATGATAATATTGCATACATCTACCCACCAAGGAGAGAAACCATCATTTGATACTAATTAAATTTCTTACAATCCAACGTTGATATAATCAGAATCTATAGGCTTGCAATAACATGAATTCTAGCTATGATTGAAATGAAAATAACGAATAAATTGAGAGATATAAATTTCAGCAATCTAAAAACCGTATGTATATGATAGGTTAGTGATTAATTCATAAATCATAATATATACGAGTAGTAATTAATATATATCTGAAGTCGAACATAATCAAAAAGCTAGTGAAAGAGTTAATTAGTAATCTAAAGGGTATAATAATGGTTTAATTCTACACCTTTTATTCTTTTACAAAAACCTTACCAAGTCACATGTACTTAGCTAAACGGCTAAGGTAATGCATACGCTTTAATTTCGCATTTACACTAAGTTACTTTTATTTGGCTATGTTGTAGATGTATACATATACTTATTGGATCATCCTCAATCTGTAATCGACATATGTGTTTGCATTTTGCAAGGAATTGTAGCAAAATGTGTGTACTATTTAAACATGCATGTGTGTCTTCATGAGAATGTAAATCAGATTATATCTTTTAAAATATCAATAAACATGAACATGTGTGTCTAATTTAATTATTTTCCAATTAGCATATTAAACAAAACTTCAAACATGCCACTCATACTTTTCTCTATTTATCTTTTAGAGAAAATTTCATTACATACCCTTAGGGTATGTCATATTATCAAGTTTCACCCCTTTCGTTTTTTCGTATCATTACATATCCCTATGGTGACTTTTTGTATCATAACATACCCCTCATCCTAACGTCCGTTTGTTAATCTCCGTTAACCTTCTCATGTGCAATGCACATGAGGGTATTATAGTCTTTTTGACTATAAAAATCTTCTTCCTCATCTAAAAATTTGTCGTCGTCTTCTTCCCACTCCATTTCTTCCTAAACAAATATACCTAACACAAATCTGGATATGTTACAGATCTATATATACATACACGATCTATAAATTTATTTCTAACAAATTATCATCATCTTCTCCTTTTTTCTTCCGAAATTTCTCTCACCCCTCTCTCTCCACCAGACCCTGCAACCGCCAACATGTCTGAAATCTACCGTGCCAGCACTACTGCGCCCGTCAACATCGCCGTCATCAAGTGAGTTCTGCCTCAACAAGGAAACCAGTCCAATGGCGAACATAATACAGGTACTGGGGCAAGCGCGATGCCAAACTCAACCTTCCTACCAACAGCTCGCTGTCCGTAACATTGTCGCAAGACGACCTTCGCACCCACACAACTGCCTCATGCAGCAGCCAATACTCCAAGGACTCCCTCACACTCAATGGCTCCGAC
>JANDBE010000015.1:33508102-33519301 GCA_024320915.1 Erigeron philadelphicus
CCCAACCCAACACACCACCACCCACAATGACATTGCTTCGAAACTTCATCTCTGATTTTGGAGCTTCGATTGATCACAAAGAACAACATCCCGATGATCTCCTCGAACTATTAGAGAGACTACTTGTTATGGCTGAGGAGATACAGGTTACTACCACCGATGCTATACCTGTTACTTCTAATTCAAAAGTAGACCTTAAAAAGTTCATTGCTGAGTTTAAAAAATCCGTTGATAAGAAAGAACAACATCCGTCTACTGAGCTTAAAACATTAAGACGGTTAATTAAAGAGGCAAAGAAGAAAAATATATGTGATGTATCCCATTTTCTAGATGTTACCCGTGTCCCAAAATTAGGGTTAGATGGGGTTGTTAGAGAAATAGGTCATAGCAGGGAGGATGTAATTGGGCTAATTAAAGCTTATATCAAATCTCAAGAACAAAAGCTGACTAGGCTTAATTACTTATTTGGGGAAGAGGTTGATGGTGGAGGTGTTATTGAAGGTAAAGCTGAAAAAGATGCTGAATATTTGGAATTGATTTGTGGTGATGCAAGTCTTCAACTTGTCGACTTACTACAAACTCACACCCCATTGCAAATTGATGAAAAGTTCCCCAACAGATATTCGATGCCTATGACCAACGAGGTAACATGGTATCGAAATCTGATTAGACTCCTGAAAATGATGCTGAGAGAGGCAGGGGCGGATGAGGATGGAGGTCCAGGTGGAGGTGGAGGTGGAGGTGGAAGTGGAACTGGAAGTGTAGGTGGAAGTAAAGGTGGAGGTGCAGGTGGAAGTGGAAGTGGAGGTGCAGGAGAAGGTGGAAGTGGAGGTGCAGGAGGAGGTGGAGGTGCAGGTGGAAGTGGAAGTGGAGGGGGAGGCGGAGGCAGAGGTGGAGCAATTGGAGGTAAAAGTGGACGTGGAGGTAAAGGTGGACGAAAGAGCAATCGTGGGAAGTGAAAGGAGTTAACAAGCTTATTATGACCGGGTCTGCCCACATATTGTTGGTGGAAGATGAAATGAAGTTTTCTCAGTGGAGTTTAAAATTCTATATCAACTATTAGGACCAGGTGCATTTATTTTTGGCTATGTAGTCTTTTGTTACATTAACCTTTGTATGGGGCTTGGGGGTATATGTAGTAGCCTTTTGTTCTTCTGATTATTAGGTGACTTTTCTTTAGCTTGCCCATGTACAGTTTTCCCTCTTTCTTATTTAGTTATATTAGCTGCTTTCATTTCTATTAACTACTCATACTTTCTATACTGTTCCATGAAATGATTAAACTTTTACAAGAGAGAAAAATAAGAACAAATGCAGATGTGAGTTCAATCACAGATCCAGCAATCACAAATCACATTAACAAATGTATCGAATTCCTATGGGCCATAGCTTCCTCAATAACAAATCTCATTAACAAATGCATTGAATTCATAGGTAAGTGATTAAAGCATAAGAGAAACAACACCTAGTTTGGTACAAGTTGGCGAATGCAGATAAAACCACAGATAGATTGGCCAACAATACTATGGTTCTGTAGCAGAGCTCTATATGTTGGATTAATGCGTGATTCTACTTGTAAAATTTTTTCTGCATAACTGAAATCGTATACCTTGGACATTTTTATAAATCTTAATTTCTTGGTTTTTTGCGACCTTGAGAGGGTGCTAGTGTTGTTAGCATGACATTAAGGATCAGGTCACCCCAAAAGAACTTTTGAACGATTACAAACTATGGAATTAGTAAACACTGCACCTTACATACTGATACCATATGACCCTTCCAAACATGTTGATTATCTGATCCATCATGAAACATTTGGAAGAACTTCTTGGGGTTAATATCAGTCGTAATATGGGATCATATGTGGTGGTTAATATTCATAGATCAAAATACTATATGTTCAAAAGTGCAAGAACACAAATACATGATTTTGAAGTGACTTTTGGGATGCTGTGGTGGATAATAGTTTTGGCTGGGATTATTGGGTTATAGTACAAGGTCATGTGTTTACGTATTGAGATTTATATAGGAAGAGTCGAAGAAAGACCTTTGATTCAGGTTTAAAACATGGTACGCTATTTGAATTTTCTTTTATGTTCATGCACATGGTACATTTGTAGCCATCTGGCATAGCCTCACCCATGCATGTCATGTCCAGTCATGGAACTAAGATGAGTAGCTCTGGTTCATTGCATCATTACTAATTTATTGTTATTTGAGATGAAAGCCAGTCAAATAGGTTCATTGTCGCCCAGTTTAATGAATGTGATATACTTGTTAACAATTCATATGTTTGTTACATGCCTTTACACTCTATGTCAATTTAAAGTGCTCAGAATCATATGGCAACTAAGGATATTGTTCAGGTTTAAGTGAGTATTTTGTAAATAAGGCATATTAAGGATTTGCAAAAATTAAGGTCATCGAGCTGAATTTCATCAAAGATGTTACAAAGAAGCAAAAGATATCATCCTCTAAATCCCAGGAGGCTATCCAACAGATCAACCAAGAAATCAAGCAAGCGTTAGCAGGATTACAATCAGCCACGAAAATGGTACTTCTGACCACAAGTTGATCCTTAGGGAACTGAAAGCAAAGTTGAAGGAGATAGCTCCACTTGGTCAGATGGAAGGCACCCAAAAGGAACTAAATCTTGCTTTGAGCAAGTACATAAAGTTTCTCGAGAAACAGTCCAATCCTGATATACCAAAGTTTAATAGGAATGTTGACTTTGACTTCCACTTAGTCAACCAAATTATTGCCAGCCACTTCTACTGTGAAGGGCCTGTTTGATGTTGGGGATTGCTTTGCAAATGAATCCCATGAAGAAACCATCGTTGACAGGAAAACTCACTTTTTAGGAATGTATCAAATACTTGAATCCATGAAGTCTCGAGACTTGGGTCCCGCTTTGAACTGGGCCACCACTAACCACGAGAAGCTCCAACAGAAGGGGTCCGACATTCAAATGAAACTTCACCGTTTGCAGTTTATGGAGATTCTTCAACATGGACACAGAGACGAAGCTCTCCAATATGCCAGAAAATATTTCTCCCTTTTTGCTAACCAACATTTGCCTGAAATCCAGAAACTAATGGGATGTCTTTTATGGGCTGGAAAGCTAGAGTCATCTCCATACCCCGAGCTTCTATCACCGACCCATTGGGCCAAGCTGGCCCACGAGTTGGCCCAACAGTTCTGCAATCTCTTGGGCGAGTCGTATCAAAGCCCATTGAGCGTGACAGTAGCAGCTGGAGCTCAAGGGTTACCAACTCTACTGAAACTGATGAATGTGATGATAGGAAAAAAGCACGAATGGCAGTCTATGAAGCAGTTACCCGTACCTGTAGATTTGGATAAAGAATTTCAGTTTCACTCGATATTTGTGTGTCCTGTTAGCCGTGATCAAGCGAGCGAAGATAACCCTCCGATGCTGATGTCATGCGGTCATGTGCTTTGCAAACAGTCAATAACTAAGTTGTCGAAAAACAACAGCACAAGGCCTTTTAAGTGTCCATATTGCCCTACAGAGGTAGAAGTGGGTCAATGCAGGCAGTTGTATTTTTAATATGGATTGTCGGTTGTACCTTTTCTTTCCTTTGTTTTCATAAGTTATGTTTGTGTAATGTTATGCAGTTAGGGGTTGGGATGGCTGTTGAAGTTAAGCTGTTATAGCTGTTGGTGATGTACTTTTTACATAAATTGCATGTATATAGAAATTCTTTCTACTTGCTACAAGTTTGAACCATTGTTAATTACGTTTTGAGGGCTTAAGGATAAAAGGGATCAAAAGTGACCGCAAGTCATTTTGAGAACCTACGACCATTTTTCTGTTTAAAGATGATTTTCATATTTCATTTCCTGTACATGAAATTTGATCAAAAATGGACTATGAATTCATACACGAATGAAATCAAACGGTTTGTTTTCTTTTCTCTATCAATCATTTTTCTTACTAGTCTATCAAAGCAAACATATAAATCATTTTAAAAAACTCACGACTGCAGCTTTAATAATTTATAATTAGCTTAATATCGGTCGTTACTTGGATAAAAAAATTAATTTATATATGAATCACATTGTAAGAAAATATACATTAAATTAATTACACAATATGTTACATTTTCCTGGCACTTATTTTGACCATTCGAAGACATACCGATTGCTAAAATTTGTTCCATTTAATAGGTAACTAGACATATAATTAAACGTCGTTTTTCTTGTAATGAAGGTACACGAAGGTTAAATAGTGCACATATAATGCCTTTTATTGAACCCTTCTGATTAGCCGTTGATGTTAGTTAGGAGTAGTGATTATACAGTATATTATTATGAGTTTATAATTTGAAGTAATATTCATGGTATTGCCTTTTGTGGTACCTTTTACTTAATTTTCTTTTGTATTGTAGTATATTTTCGGTTCATGTTTTTGATGTTAATTAGTTGCACATATATCTTTCATGGTCTAGAGCTGGAGTTGTGGTCTATCTTTATGTAGCATTGTATAGTATATTTCGTGTTATATCTTGTAAAGTAAGAAGTCTACATATTGTAAGGTTAACGTTGGTGTTTTAACTTTAAGGTAATTAAAGGTGCCCAGTTTAATAAATGTGACACTTGTTGACCAATATATATTTTTGTTACGTGCCTTTACACTCTGTAAATTTTAAGTGCTCAGAATCATATGGCAACTTAGGACATTGTTCTGCTGTAGGTGATTAGTTTGTAACCAAGGAATATTAAGGAGATTTGCAAGAGTTAAGTGTTTGGTATGATGGAATGGGAAAAAAGAGAAAAGGATTGAGAAAAACTTCTATTTTTGGTTGCGAGCACTGACAAAAAGAAATCGAGAATGGAGAAGTGGTTCTCTACAAATTGGCTCATTCTCCATACTCTACAATCTATATATCAATGCAACTCAATCTTAAAAACAAGAAGTAATTGCTTTAGGTATGGATGTTTTTAATATGCTAATAACTTTAATGAAGTGCCGTCAAAAAAAAAAAAAAAAAACTTTAATGAAGTCAATCTTATTTCCATGTCGTTTTTAGCCCTGAACTTTAAGGAGATGAAGAGAGAACATTTAAAGCAAAGAAGATACATAGTCTGTGCCAATAACTAAAGAACCAGAAGTTTTATTGCAAAAATAAAAAAGACCAAAAGTTTCTTGTCCTTAAGCAGACTTCAATTATATATATAATAGCATAGACTAATTAAAAGTTTAGAATGCTGGGAACATGTGATTAATGCATAATAAGTCATTTCTTACACTTGTAGCAAGTTAACAAATGGAGGGAAAGGATATGGGGGATAAGGTGAATAATACTAGTATGATGATTACAGATTAATTCATACTATATTGGTCTCGTTTGCAAGCAGACTAACAAAAACAATCCAGCAGCAGAAATATGGTAACATTCACACGGATGCATCAGACGGCTTTCAACTTCAACTTTTCGTTCTCTCCAGCTTCAGTTCCAACACCTGGGGGAGAACATTCCATACGTCAAAAATATGTCGGCCGATTCTTTATAATATATAGAAACATTGAAACCAATTTGTAAAAGTCTCATGTAATCTCAAACAAAATTAATCGGCAAAGTTTAAAACAATAATAATTGGGAAATCAAGCTTTGACTTACCAATATGTCAAAAAAAAAAGTAGCGTTTGAAGATCATCTTTATACACCAAAAAATTTAGAAGAATATATACCTTGTGAATAAAATTTTTGACTTACCATTCTGTTTCGCCTTTTTCGTATCTCTCTTTATGAGGTAACGAACACTCTTTCTTAATATACGAGACCTCTGTAGTCTTTTGCCAATAGAAGTTTCATTTTCGTCCTCCATGTCCACGATGTGGCTGTCACCATCAGTATTAATAAGCTCAACAAGTTCACCAAGCTGTTCCCTCCCATAATGGTATGGACCATATAACAACTCATACGTATCAGTGCCATACTCCACACGATGACTGATTTCCTTCATTACAAAGAAGTTGACAACATCTAAAGTCACCTCATAGTCTTTGAATATCTTTCCAAGTGGCTTAGTTTCACTCCAATGCATATTTATAGGACTGGCAAGTAGCAGCAAAGAAACACAACTACTTGATTAGCAAACACACACAGGTACATACATACAAACATATATATATATATATATATATATATCAGATACCTAAGCTTGGGTATAAAACCGCTCACATTTTAATATTTTAATCCATAAAAAACATGGGGGCCCAATCATCTATCCATTATACGATAAATGTTAAAAAAATTAGTATTAGAAGGGTTCTATACTCAAGCTTAGGTATCTAAAGCTCCACATATTCACTATATATATGTACATATGTATTTATATATACAACCATTAAGCATAGATCGAACTGCATACCTTCCAACAAAAACAAGTATCCTTCTTTTCATATATGCGATAACAAATAGTTCCGAAGCTGCAGTTCTCATAGCATCATAAAAATCTGCCCTATCGCCGTAATTATAACGCTGCATATCTGAGAAGCGCATAGACCCATTGTTAAGTCAACCATGAAGCTGAACATACACTAGTATCACAAACACATGATGTATGGTAGGTTGACAGTTTCAAATATATATATATATATATATATAATTCTAGTGTACATAAGAAATAAAGATATATGTAGCTATATATTCATATGACGGAGTAGTGGAACCTGCCAAAGTCCCTCATTATTAAGGATTGATCATTTCAGCTATCTTACTATGTGTTTGTAACTAATGGATTATCATTTGATGTTTAGAAATCAGTATGTTGGTCACTCTTAACAGCTTTAATTGGTTGTCATATAATACATGGCCTGTCGCATATATTTCCTTAGTATTTCATGTATGCATACCCGTAGATTAAGGTTCATGCGGTTTCTGTATCTCTTGTAAACTTGAGGATTATTCATTGATATTTATAAAATTTTCCGGGGTGTATATATAGAAAAGTGTGTATATATAGCTATCTAAAGAGAAGGAAAGGAACCTTCAAGATACGAGATGATGGAGCTCAAATCATTAGTAGGTGAAAGCGTGCGACCAGATTTAAATGAACCCATTCCCAATAAGCCCACACGATTCTCTGGATTACACTACAACAAGAGAACAATTTCACCATACAAGGCATGTAGGAATTAATTTTAACAGAAAAGGCAGGATTATCATTAATGATTAACTAATAGTAGGACGGCTGCTCCAATCATTAATACGTAAAAAGAGTTAAATATTACAGTACGATGTTGTTTTGGAGTGACAATTAATCAACATGCATATATAGAACCCCGGTCTCATTCCCCTACATCCACCTTTAAGATGAGAACCAACGAGAACAGGTTATAAATGGAAAATGCTTACAGGCCGTTTAATTATTTTTCCGCTAAAATATTTGGTTTAACTAACACTCATCCCCAAAGTTTTTCAATCCAACATAACATATATACAATTAACTTTCTTATCCAATGAAATACATCAAAGCATTCAGTTTTTAAATGCCTTCAATTTGATATCAAATTTGTTTATTTTTAAATGTGCATACTTTTTCTCTAATGAAAATATAATGGATGAAGAAGCCTATTTGGTTCTCATTTTGGGAATGGATGAACTTGATTGTAATCCTATAGAACCCATATATATATATATATATATGTATGCATATATATGTATGTGTGTGTGTGAGAGAGAGAGAATTAATTACCTGAAATTTTATTTCGCAGTAGACTTTAACAGCCTGAAATTGAGCTTTACTGTAACGGTGACCACGCAAACAAGAAGAATCATCCAGACAGATCATTGTAGCCTGAATAAAATATGTACACACATATACGTACACTTAATTAGTTACGAAATCTAATTAACTGAAAATATAGTAAGAAAGCAAAGAAAAAAGAAAAAGATGAAAATACCTCGGGCGACCCCATGAAGGAGATTATTCAAGGTAAAATCTGCAAATTACTATTTTTTGTTTTGAAAAGTATCTGCAAAACTACTATTATTATCAAACATTGAATTAACAGATCCACGCTACGGTACTTGCAATTTCAAACAAAAAATCACAATTTAATATAACAAGATGAGAAATATAATAATACATCAAAAAAGAAATAAGATATAACCGCGTCCAAATAAGAAACAAATTATCATTAATTGTAAATTAACAAATTAGGATCAGCGATGAAAATCAATTAAGACCTGAAATCATCATCAACGATTTATTTTCAAAATTAGCAGACGTTATTAAATTTATAGATCTAATAAATCTATATCTATATTAAATCTACAGATAAACTATAGTAGATCTATAGATTTATTGGACCTAGAATAAGATGCGGCAAGATACCTTAAATCAATTGCGTATGAAACCCTTGGCACACTTGAGGAAAATACATACACAAAGATCAAAGATGGATATCATATTTATGCTAACAGTCCTTGTACTTTGCTATTTTTATGTAATTCTCCCTTCTAATAATCGTCACTTTTCCCCTCTCCAACACCACAAAGATAAATAATATTCCTTCTGTCCTATTTTAGTTAACCACTGTTAAACAATTACGTATGAAACCTAGACACACTTAAAATACACTCAAAGATCAAAGATGTACATCAGAATATCAGATTTCGCTAACAGTCCTTGTACTTTGCTACTTTTATGTTTTTCTCCCTTCTAATAATTGTCGTTTTTCCTCTCTCAACACCACAAACCTAAATAATACTTCATCCGTCTTACTTTAGTTGTCCACTGTTAACTTTTAAAGTTTTTTTTGTTTCAACTTTGAGCGTAAATAATTTTGTTTATATTCTATAACACGTGATATAAAATATATAAATAACTTTTTTGATTTTAAACGAACTTTTCAATGATATAACTTTCATCAAATATTTTATAATACAAACATAAATATTTACAGTCAAAATTGAAGCGAAAAGACATTGAAAGTCAACAATGGACAACTAAAATGGGACGGATGGAGTAATACACTATTTCGTCTACCACCAAAGAGAAAGTACCTGCATGTTGCAGCGGTTAGATGATGGGGGTAATAGGTCATGAAGTGTGATAGGTTATTTAAGGTCATAGGTCATAGATTGTGATAGCCAAATGCATTAGTCGTATGAGATCTGCCTTTGGATTTAAAAATTCAACGAATGTATATTGAATGATATCTTTAATGAAGGAGCATGAAAGTTAAGATTACCCATAGAATTTTTATTATTTATCGATGTACGGTTTTGAGATAAAAGATTTTGAATGAATTAAAGGAATAAAATGATTTATGGAGCATAGAAAAAAAAAATGAGTGTTTAAGATTTGAGAAGAGAGAAGAAAATGAAAGTTGAGGGACATTGATGTATGGTACATCATGCATTGCATTATCATGTATACATTGTTAAAATTCAAAGTGAAACCTTATTTGTTTTATAATATAGTATTATATAATATAGTATAGATATAGATAGTTCAAGTCTCATTATTTTTATAAAGTGATTATTCTTATGTACAATAATATATTTTTAATTCCAGGTATTTATTTTTAATTTTTATTTGTGTTCTATAGTGTTGGTGAGGAGGAACCAATGGGACAAGGTCCGAAAACCACTCCGTCGCCATTAATAAATGTTGATTTTGCTACTTTTGATGAACAATTGTGAGTTTGCTGATTTTTTTTGTGGTTGTTTGTTTGTTTGTTTGTTTGTTATTTACTGGATAAACTATTACTAATTTACCAATTCTCAATAACCAAGGGCTGAGCGCGAAAAGATGATGGATGCGGCAGCTGAGGATATGATTCGCCGTCTAAAGGAGGATGCCATAAGAAGGGTAAGTGGTGGTTTTCTATATTGTTTCCCTAACTCCAAATCTCATATTCTTAATAAAAAAACAAATCCTTTAGGGTGCGTTTAGTCGTAGTTAACTTTTTTAGTTCTCCGTTTTCATTTTTCAAGAAAATGAGACGGGTTTTTTATCTCTAGCAAACCCTTGAAAATTTTGAAAACACATTTAGTTGCAAGTATGGAGAACATAAGGAGTTTTCCATTTCTAAAGTGGACGACGTCTGGAAAACTATAAGACAAACCCCAGTTGGTGATAATTTTTTGATGTATCGACTTGATTAGAAATCTATTAGATTAATATATCTTTAAATGATTAATAGCCATGTGTTCCTTGGTTTATTCACTGAATGACATTTTAAGTTTCAACCCTGATGTTTAATAGCCATTTGTTATGATTTGATAACTAATATTGTATTACTTATATCTTTGTTTTCTATTCTTTTTATTTGTGACTTTTGGTTAATATATTTTATATGTTATATACTTATATAGTTATATATTTTTGTTGTGATTTTATCTGGTCCGACCTGTGGACCAGCAAGGAGACTGGTTTGAATTCCAGTCTGGTCGTGAAAACATTCGTGTGTTGGCGTTCTTTTCTGTTTGGTTAATTATCTATGTTAAACCCCATATGATAAATGCTTGAATAAATATAATAAAACAACTAAAATTGCTTGATTGATTTATAAAGCCTACTAGATTAATACTCTATACCTCTTTCAGGCTACTCCTCTCCCAGCTTCAACGATCTTTAAGTACTGGTCTCCAGAGGATAAAAACATGGATCCAGCGGTAAAGCTAGTTCTATAGGTTACTTCTGCAAAATACCCTTTCAGTCTCTAACTGTAAACCATTCTTTTGTACTCCTTACAGCAATATTTTGATAAACGGATGAAAACACTTGCTGCTCAGAAGGCAGCAGGAAAAGACATATACCCTAACCACTTGCCTGTCTCAATGTCCAATCCTGAATTTCTAGACAAGTATGGAAGCTTAAAAACCAACCAACATATGGAATATGTTAGAGAATGTTTGGCTGGTGAGCACATTTTTTCTTTGTCATTCAAATAATTTCTCTTCCATTTATCATATTGATGATGATGATGATCAATTTGATTCTTGCCAGGGAGAGTTATGAACAAACAAGCTTCATCAAACCTGATACTTTATGATTTGGTTGGTTTTGGTGGACAAGTTCTAGTTATGGCTTTTCCAAAGTAAACTACTTACCTGATATCCTATGTGTGTGTGTGTGTGTGTCTTTAGATATATATATATATATATATATTTCTTTATGTAATTGTACCAGTAATCAGAGATTTCCTTCTGATTTACCCGT
>JANDBE010000015.1:33671295-33682433 GCA_024320915.1 Erigeron philadelphicus
TTATCCTCTTCAGCTCCTCTCCCTCTCAGATAGGGATATCGAATTTCGTGAAATAGCTTCGCTCGATGGCGATTATACTTTATATTACCGTTTTCCTTTTCATTTGATTTTTTTCTCCGGAAGAACTTTAATTTTCAACGTTTATCTCTATAGTACATAAATGGTCCATTTCCAATTAAAAATATCTGTGCTGCCAAAAATGAAAATGGGGAATACAAAATGCCCAATTCTCCAAAAATTTACTCGTACGAGCAGAACCAAAAACATGATCAATTTTCTTAGTCATAACTTTCAAGCTATGATCAATCTAAACTGAAGTGTTACATACAAGTTTGATCATTATTTTATGATATATGTTATATTTAATAGTACCATACAAGTTTAGTAATGATAATTATAATATCATTAGGTTTTTAATATTGAAAACGACAACATAAGAGTCAATAGATGTCATGACTACAACTTTATCCACTTATATAAAACCACCATATATAACTCATTGACTCTCCCAAACCAAACCACCCTTTAACCTCCTCCGATGTCCACCACAACCACCGTAATTCTACTAATCTTTCTAATAATAACTATATCAAACATCCCAAAATATGTATCAAAACCACCAAAATACCCATGTCAACCACCATATCATAACTCATATGCATTTTGCAACACATCCTTATCAATACCCATCAGAGCCCAATCCCTTTTATCTCTCCTAACACTTTCAGACAAGATCAAACGTCTCTCCAACAACGACACAGGTATCCCAAACCTCGGAATCCCATCCTACGAATGGTGGTCGGAATCTCTTCATGGTATAGCCTCAAATGGGCCAGGTGTCACTTTTCAAAATGGGCCCATAAAAAGTGCAACAGGGTTCCCACAAGTAATCTTAACAACATCTTCTTTTAACAAAACATTATGGTTTTCAATAGCTAAGGCTATTGCTGTTGAAGCAAGAGCAATGTATAATGTTGGTCAAGCAGGGTTGACTTTTTGGGCACCAACTATAAACATTTTTAGAGATCCTAGATGGGGCAGGGGGCAAGAGACCCCAGGGGAGGACCCCGGTGTGGTTTCGAGTTATTCGGTTGAGTATGTTAAGGGGTTTCAAGGAGAGAATTTGAAAAGGAATGATGATGATGATGCAAATTTTAGTAGTAAAAGGAGAGTGTTGAGTGATGGTGAGAATGATGAGTTGATGGTTTCGGCTTGTTGTAAGCATTTTACTGCTTATGATTTGGAGAAATGGGGAAAGTATGCTAGATATAACTTTAATGCTATTGTAAGTACATTTCTTTTTTATAATTTATCTTTCAATTACACTAGTTAGAAAGTATATATGTTTTTAGTTTTAGTTTTAAGCGTGTAAGCATAGAAACGTGCATAGTTACACTATTTTCTGATTATTTGCATTTTCCAAACATCCCTTTAGTATGTTTTAGGTTGCAACATTTTCATGATTTTGATATTAGTAGTTGGTTAAAGTATGATAAATAAAGCTTTTCCATGTTTATGACTGAATAGGCTTATTCAGTTATTTGTGTTGTGATCACTTTTCCGGAAATATAACTTCCAGCAGACAAGAAAACAGGCCTATTTGTATTGAATAGGATACTTGAAAAGTAGATTTATTTTGATTAGAGGTAAGGGAGACTTAAGTATTAATGTATATTCTTTTCAGAAGCGGGCGATTGTTTGAGACTAATTAAAGCAGTAGGTCTGAATTGTATCTTGTTTTCGCCTTAGAAGAATGATATTGATACAAATACAGCCTGCCTTATATGCATAAAGAATAATATTTCAAGTAATTTATGTTTTTTGGAGGTCAAAGTTACCTTTTTTGTAAAAGGGTAACCCACCCTTTGGGCATCACACCAGTTTGCCCCTTGCCGGGGGTAAGAGAAATGGGGATGGGATTAAGACCTCAAAATTCTAGCGCTAAACTGCCATTCATAGAGACAATTCAGCTATAGTACATTCCTTTTATTCCACAACATTCGTTATAAATTAGTCTTTTGAGCCGGCTCCTAAAACAGGTTTGGTTAGCAAGCCTGATTATATGACAAGCCGTAGTCAAACCTCACTGAGCTTAAGCTGAGTATAACCCGGCTTGATTGCTTGGGAAGCTGAGATGAACCAAGCTTATCCGAATCATATTGTTGTTATTTTCTTGGAAAATCATTTTGTATTTACTTATCAGTTTATTGATTTTTGTTCAGTTTGATATGCATGCAATCAGCATACTAGAAGGTATATTGTTGAATCATGAGTCTTAATCTTTACTGTTTTGTTCTGAGTGTACAAATTTGAAATAAGTTTAAATGCACAACTGTCGATTGATATGAAAGAATTCTTAAAGAGGGCTGAAACTCAAAGTTTGTTATATATTCAGGTAACAGAGCAGGATATGCAGGACACATATCAGCCACCTTTTAAAAGTTGTATCCAACAAGGCAGAGCCAGCTGCTTAATGTGTTCATATAATGCTGTAAATGGAATCCCTGCATGTGCCGACAAAAATCTCTTACAAAAAGCTCGAACCGAATGGGGTTTTAAAGGGTTCAAAGTTTACTAAGCAGTTCATCAAGTTTCATACTTTTGAATAGATTCACTGTAAACGCTAATAAATTAAATTTGGTTAAATCTTTACAGATATATCACTTCCGACTGTGATGCTGTCGCTACCATATATGAGTACCAAAACTACACCAAAAGCCCCGAGGATGCTGTAGCCGTTGCTCTCAAAGCCGGTTCTTTTCTACCTTTTCTCTCATATTTTGTCAGTCTTCGCAAATGTTGATTATTGATTGTTGAAAATGTTGTTTAGGAACGGATATTAACTGTGGAACATACATGCTGAGGCACACACAATCTGCAGTTGATATGGGGAAGGTAGAAGAAAAAGACATAGACAAAGCTCTTTTAAATTTGTTTACGGTTCAACTTCGTTTAGGACTATTTGATGGGACCCCGTCAAATGGAAATTTTGGAAAACTTGGGCCTCAAGACGTTTGCACTACAGATCACAAGAATCTGGCATTGGAAGCAGCGAGACAAGGCATGGTGCTTTTGAAGAATGATAACAAGTTTTTACCTTTGCGAAAGAATGTTGTTTCATCTTTGGCTGTAATTGGTCCAATGGCAAACACTACTGCTGATCTGGGTGGAGGATACACAGGTCTAAAGCTTTCTAACTTGATTAACTGGACTCTAATTGATCAAAAGATTAGAATTTTAATCATGTTCCGTATATGGATACTTTGTATGCATTTTAAAAGAAAAGATTGGCTGACTTAGTCATCTACGGTTGTTGATACTTGAATTCACGGCAGTTGATATCAATTTGAATTCATTTTGAATCTTGTAGGTGTTCCGTGCAGTCCAACTAGCATAGTCGAAGGTCTCAAAAAATATGTAAAAATAACAAATTATGCAACTGGTTGTCAAAATGTAAATTGTACTTCAAAGGTTGGATTTATTGAAGCAGCTTCAATCTCAAAAGAAGCTGATTATGTTATTATGGTCGCGGGAATTGATTTGACTCAAGAAACTGAAGATCTTGACAGGTTAAGTCTTCTTTTACCAGGACATCAGATGGCTCTGGTTTCTACCATTGCTGCTGCAAGTAAAAAACCCATAGTTTTAGTTCTGACAGGCGGTGGGCCCCTTGACGTATCATTTGCTCAACGGGACCCACGAATCGCAAGTATAATCTGGGTTGGTTACCCTGGAGAGGCTGGGGGCAGAGCACTTGCAGAAGTCATATTTGGAGATTACAATCCAGGTAAATTCTCACAATATGTATACCACTTGTATGTTCAAGTTATTAGCCGAGAATCCATATATATCAACTTCAGATATATTTCAGAAAACTATATTAAGTTTGTGCTGAATGTGTCAATTCTGACTGCTGGTTTTATTTTGTTCTATTTTCTGTTGCAAACAAGCTACTGTTCTTGTAGATGTAAAAAGAAGACAAAGGTGTTGCCAGAAGCCCAAAATGAGCTACTTTAAATGAATTAGGGAAAACATATATGCAATAAAAAACCATGATCCTTGATGCTTTTTGTTTGACATTCTTCATTATTACAAAGTTCTCCAAAAGTAATCAGTTCCTTGCAACAACAGATGTATAATTTAGCTGTAATGCAGGTGGGAAGCTGCCTGTGACTTGGTATCCAGAATCTTTCATAAGAGTGCCAATGAACAACATGAACATGAGATCCGATCCTTCTAATGGCTATCCAGGCAGAACATATCGCTTCTACACTGGTGACACGGTTTACAAATTTGGGCATGGCCTAAGTTATGCAAATTACTCCTACAATATCCTCTCGGCGCCCAACAAACTTCAAGTTTCAGAATCTTTGAAAACCAAATTCAAGAACATATTACAACAAAGAGGAGATTTTTCAAACAACTATCTTTATGTTGACGAACTCCAAGAATCAGAACTCTGTGATTCTTTGAAATTCCCTATGGAATTTTCCATCACAAACAACGGCCCTTATGATGGTAGCACAGTCCTGATGCTGTTTGCCAGGGTCCCGGGATCTTTCGAAGGTGCACCACTGAAACAACTTGTGGAATTTGAACGTGTACATACCGTTTCATATAAGGATACCAAAACAAACATTGTAATAGATTCGTGTAAGCATCTTAGTATCGCCAATGAGTTTGGAAAAACAATATTGCCTTTGGGTGATCATTCGTTGTTTCTAGATGACGTTGAGCATATCGTTTCCATTGTTATGTGATTACGTGCAAAGTATATACCACAGCACATTGCTGTAGTAAATCAATATAGTTTGTGCTAAAGAATTTCTTACTTCAATACAACTCTTTTATCAGTTTCGACTTCTGTCAGTAGCATTATACTATATACTTAAAGAATAAGCAACTTTTTAATACATTTTTTTTGTTGGTGGTAAGGCTTTTAGTGACAATATCTCAACTAGTATAATGTGTTGCAATAGCATTGAAAAAGATTGCAGATCTTAAGACTTAAAAGAAAAAATATCTGAAGTTCATAAAACTACATTATAAGTCTTATAATATCACTCGTCACATTTTAAAGTTGGGTCGGTGTTTAGAAAACATTTAAAGGTTGACTTCTATTTATTATTTTTCCGATAAAATTTTGTATTAGTATATTTTGAAGTCTGAATTATGTTAAGAGAATAAGAGCCCATCATGTAAGCACATGCTGAGCAGAGAGAGGCAATCCTCCATCCCTGTTAGGCCCAGAATGATTGGCCCATTCTTAAATGGCCATCACTATATTTAATTCGGATGTTTGGCTAACTAAAAGGTATTTCTCACTTTTATAAGCCAAGAAAAATAATCACAATTCTTATTTTCTATTTTTGTATTGGTATCTTTAATAAAATAAATTGATATGAATAAGAAATCCCTAAAATAAATTGGTATGAATAAGTGATCCCTATTAATTAATATAAATTAAATGACTTAATTGTATAATTGGAACATTTCACTAAGTATATAAAATAGATATTAATTCAGATTGAAGTTGCAAGGATAAAAATTCATTTCATATATATAGTGAAGGGATCAAGTGAGAACCATATATATATATATATATATATATATTTAACTTTCAACATGAGATGTGAAATTGTTATATAATATTATAAATTACTCTGTATAACTTAGCTTTTCACAAAAAGTTCATAAACAAATAGTTTAACCATGATTAAATATCAAATGTCATTAATTGTAAAATATAACTATAATTAGTCACAAGAAAACATTGTGATAATCATATGAAAGAAATTTTAAAAATTAATTAAAAATAATGGTACTTCTTTTTTTGAGCTTAATTTGTTTGTAGATGACATGTTACACTTGTAACAATTACTTTGTAAAATATCTTTGAAACCCAAAAACTATAAGTACGAGTGATTCTCTGATTGGTCTCAATGATATTTGATATGTGTAAATTGTAAATCATTTAATATTCCACGTTATTGCAAATAAAAGGCTCTAAATACTTTGGAACGGTATGAAGACCTTTCAAGTTCGACGTACAATTGATAATCGAACAAAATTTGTCTCACTTTCAACTTTGGAAGTTACAATAGCGAGCGACACTCCCTATTTTAGTTTTCAAACACTATTGTGTACAACTTAGTGAAAACTGGTTAGCAAATTGTTTTCGTGCAGTTCAGTTCATAGTTTATGGTATGGGCCTATGGGAAGCAATCAAGCTTGAGAAGCAATCAAGCTTGAGTTAGCAAATTGTTTTCGTGCAGTTCAGTTCATAGTTTATGGTATGGGTCTATGGGAAGCAATCAAGCTTGAGTTGCTAGTCGCGGCTCACAACCTAGCTTGGCACATGGTGGTTTTTAACTGAAAGCAAACCAGCCTAAAGTGAACCGAGTGTTCGGGGGCTATAGACTATGGTTCTTGGTTTTGGTCTTTTCAAATTTTCAAGTATTTAAGTTTTTTAAATTTTAAGTTTGTTATTAGTTTAAATCAAGTGCATTTCCAGTTTGGGATCGTTGCAATTTCCAGTTTGACGTTTCCACAAAGATTACTTGCAATAGTCAATGTTTTTAAATAGATAATACAAAGAGGGAGAGAAAGAAACTACAAATGAAATTAGAGGAAAAGTTAGGTAAAACATGTAGTACTTATCTTAGGTAAAATAGGGGGGAAGATTATGTAAAATTTAGGGGGAGGTTATGTAAAATTCAGGGGGACTATGTATGTTTATCAAATTCAAAGGTTTAATATGTAACATTTTTTAGGTAGCTGTACCTAAGCTTAGGTAAAGTCTACAGTACGGATCATTTTCCCATGAAATTATTATATGAATCTAATATTTTAACAATAGTAACTATAAATCCTTTTAACAAAGTTAAAATGAAAAATGAAAACACTCTAAACTATAAATCTAAAAGTATGAATTAAAATGAAAAATGAAAACACTCTAAACAATAAATCTAAAAGTATGAAGTATGAAGTATGATTAAAAAGGTCATTGTGTTGCTATTTAAGTTTGTTAGTCAAAAAGTATGCAAAAAAAGTAAACAATATTTCTATCAATTCGGGATTTGTTATTTTCTTTTTCGCGTTCTAGACACTGGGATAAACATGATGCATGAGTGACGAGGGCCAAAATTTTGTGCCCATAACATGTTATTAGTAAATTAAATTCTAAAAAACAACCATGATAATTTATACTCTTATGACAGTCAAATTTCAGCTTAGGCCACCACATCACTTAATTAAAGGATTTATCTGGTTTACGTGATACTTTCAAGTTCAAGTAACTTAAGAGAACAAGTTAAAGAATTTTCAGCCCTTGAATTAAAATCACGAATCGAAATTCAAACTTGATGAGAAACTTAAGATGATATTTATCTATTTACGCGAGATATTTATTAAAAACCTCCCAAATTAAGGAATAACTTTTATAGGACCAAGCATTATTACTTAAGATTACTCAAGTATAAGACGAATCATTTTGACTTGGATATGCACGGCTTTTGAACTTTCCACCACCTCCAAGATTGTGGTTAGCTGGGTTCGAAAATCGCACTTTATGTAAAATGATACCGTTAGAAGATAATGGAAAAATTATTGAGAAGATGAACATCCCTATATGACAATACCTGGATGATAAAGAGATTCTTATTCACACAACCAATTCCGAAACAAATCAATACTACTAGTCTACAATCTAAGCATACTATATATCAAAACAACACTTCCACGGTCAACGATAAACAAGATATGCATGTATCTTTATACAAAAAATTTCATATTTTCAAATTACTGAATGCGTAACAGTTTAACAACTCTGTTTTCTAAAGAAAAAGAAAGTAAAATGATAAGTCAAGAGTATTATCTGTATGAATTCCCATCCATTTTAGTTGTATAACTGTACATTCCGTGTCCCTTCTATTTTGTACAACTGTTGCAAGGAAGCCCATCATATTCTTCCTTTGTGAAAGTGCTTAGACGTGATATAAGCCGAGACTATTCCAGGCAACACAAGCCATTCTTCTTACATATGTATGTAAAAAAAAGTTAGAACATGCTAGCAAGTGTAGGAGGTGAAAAACGATCAAAAACATATAACTGTAGGTACCGTCAAGATTCCAGATTTGAGATCAAGCAATGCTACTGCTTTCCCATATGGGTGTCCACTAGAAAACTCAACCGCTGTCATGAAATGATGTTCGCTTGTTTGCTTAACTTGGTGTTTTGGCTCATAATCAAGCTTTCTATCATCAACTAGTTTGACCTTGTATCACGACACACATTCATTAGCTATATGTCAAAAAAGATAAACATGTAGACAATAAATTCTTGTAAAAATAAGAGATGCTTACCATCCGTGGGCCAGTGAGTAGGAGGTCTGATTCTTTCTCCTCACTATTTTGAAAGTTAAGTGACCATAAAGAACCCAACAGAGACCACTCGTTCTCAAGAAGTTGACCAAGAACAAGTGTTTCTCCTGTTCTCGTGATCCCAATTATATCCTTTGTCAATGATTCATCCATTATATTCTTTGTTCTTTTCAAGACCCTGCCTCAACACAGAATAAAATTAAGTTTCCAAAAACAAGTTAAGAGGTTCAATTAAAAACTAAAAAGTATACCCAAAAGGGGAAACAGGTTCAATGAAACATATAGTTTGAGAGTAGCTAATACACAGCTCTTAAATCGTTTTTGTTAGAAGTATTAGATTTTTTATTTTTCTAAATTGATTTGTATTATGAGTTACATATTAACTACTTAAAAAAATGTTTAACAATAAAAAGGAGGTGTATTTGTGGGTCAACCCAATCCCAGCTGTTTCGACTTAAAAATGACATGTTTGAACCCATTACCCAAAGTGTCCAACACTTTCAGCTTGCTACTTTTAGCCAACTTTTCGAAAGATACGACTTTTAACACGAATGAAGAAAAAAGAAGAATTAACTCGATTGAAGTCTAATGATCTCATCACCAGTTACATCTATTATCTGCATCCAATTCTTGGCAAATCACACCTTACCGGGAAGTGGGAAAAAGCAAAATGTTTTTAAACGAGGAGAAGAACCTAGCATCTGAACAACGTGTGGTGCTGGAACTGGCAAGGTACATGATGCAGCAACTTGTAGACGCATTGGTTCAGAGCTAACAGTTTCTGAACTAGGCACCAAATCCAACCATGTTTCCACCGAGAGCTTAGAGACAGGGACAAAAAATGTTTCCATGGAAATAAAACAAGTGCCCAGAGTTTTGGCGTTTGCTGATTGTCGTGTGCTGAAATCAGGTTGAGAGTCAAGTTCAAAGAACAAATATCCAGTTGGTTGACACTGAAAAGTAGCAACCTGTTTCTGGCCACACTCAGACTGGATAGTGAGATACCTCTTCAAATTGAGGAATGAGGATTCCATCAGGCTGTGTTTTACTAAACACAATACTGACTTTTCCCTTGTGGATCTCTGGAAACTCTAAAAGGACCTGAAGCAAAAATCAACAAAGTTTAGCCTGACATGTCTTCTTAAATGCATGGCATATAAGGAAACTTTGGTCCATATGGGGAAAGCTGTCAACTTGGTCAAATTGTGATTTTTTCTGGTTTGTTTGGGCAAACCAACATATCCAAACGGGTTAAAGGTAAAAGTACTAAGTGTTTAAGAATCCATAAACGAGGCCAGGATTGAGTTGTGTTGACTCATTAACGCGTTATGTTGATATTCTTTTAGTGTTACCAATGACTGAACACTGTAAGTTTACTGTGTGATTAAAAAAACAATATAATACCAAAATGATAATGATTATATATGAAACAAACCATGCATGAGAGGCTGTAAGCATCAATAGTTTTGACCCATCCACACCATTATGTAATTAGATCTATTATTTTGACATTACAATCAACAGTTTTACCAATAAACATAAAAAACCACACTTACAGTGTCAAATTATGAAATTTGGAAGAAAAGAAAGAATTACTCAACCCCATTAGTCGAATCAGTTGCATCGGTGGCAATGTCTGGTATACAAGGAATGGTAGTGACAGGAGATGGTGCGGTACCTCTATACATTACCCCAGCTCTCCAATACCTTGAACCAAATGTTTCCTCCCATTGCTTGGTAGGATCAGAAAATCCTGTGTCCAGCTTCTGACCTTTTCCTCTGTCTTGATCCATGTCATCATGTTCTAAAATCTTTCCATGTAATGTACTAGGTCTTTCCTCAGGATGTAACTGGTGAGTATGCCAAATCAAGTCAACGTCATATGTCGGAACACAAAAGCGTCTACAAAACCTCTCTCTGTTTCCTCTGATGATATGCAAAAAGCCTTTATATCAAGCAACAGCTAATTCAAGAAAGACATCGCTGTTGAAATGCGGTCTGGATACCTTCATTAACAAACAAGGAGAAGAGTAAATAATTTCCAAATAAAATATGATGAAACTTAGAATATCCATAATAAATAAATGCAAAGAAAGAAGCTGAATCAGATTGTCGTGCTTAGCCAGTGCCAATGGTTAAGCATGTCATAAATCAATCAGTTCCAGGTTACCTGATAAAAGAATGTACTCTGTCTTTCAATAGCTAAACTAAAATCATATTTGGAAAAGCTTTGAGTTCCATATTTAGTGTTTGAAAATTCGCTTGAGAGAGCATGCTCCATGTCAAAGTCATAGGGCTTGTTAGGGTATACTTTGTTCCAAATTTCTTCCGTTTCCTTTTTTAATATTCCTTGAACACACGAGACAACATTACAGTTTTCAAGAATCCTTCCATAAAACTCTTCACAATCAGATTTGTATCTAACCTGGCAAAAACATGACAAACAACATATTTTCAGTCTCGTAAGGGAAATATCATTAAAATAACCTGTAACATTTGAATTTTTGACTCATTTGACTTACAAATTAAACGTGATTAAATGTGAAAGATTTTTGTAAATTGATATGACTTGGTCATCTTATCAAATTTTAACGTAACGTTGAGTTTATTATGTGCACGGTTCGTTTTAACATTTAAATGGTTAAGGTTTAGCTACTGTCGAAATTAGCGGAGCGGGAGCCCCCTTTTGGACTCCCTTAGGTCGGCCCTCACACCACACACTCACCCACACCCCCTCATTTTTCTTCTTACCAAAAT
>JANDBE010000015.1:33702805-33718001 GCA_024320915.1 Erigeron philadelphicus
TGATACATTTAATATATGTTTAGTTAAAGTTAAGGACTTACCCAAAATTTTTATAACCACATAAAAATCGAAACTTGTAAGCATAGTGGATGACGACAAATAACCTTATAATTTCTGATCGTATATTCAAATTTTTGAAGTCATGTTAATAACTTATTACAAGTATTATAAGTAATATGGGTTAAAAAATTGATAATAATAATGAAACAATTTTATTAATGTAAAAACGATCAATTAGATAAAGTTATAATGAGTTTTGTATCTATAAGCCAAAACTTAGACTTAATTCTAAGTCATAAGGAAATTGAATTCATATACAATTAAAAAAAAACTAATTTACCAAAATAAATAAATTAAAAGGACATATATGGATACATCTTAATTCTAGCCAAGAGTTAGACTTTAATTTTAAGTCTTATAAAAAAATTGAATCCATATACAATTACAAAAACCTAATTTTAGCATAATAAATAGTCGATCAAAGATTCTGACACGTGTGGCTTCAATATATTAAATTATAAATAATTAAATTGAATTTAATAAACTGTAGAGATCTATAAAGTTCATGTACGAGTATATAGATATTGACCTTAAAACCCTTGGTAATATATAAACTAAAGACGACATCAAGTTTTCGTAAGATCACATTAATTCTTCGAAGAAAGATGGCTGGAGAAAGAAGCCGTATGATCACGATCAACCTTTTTGGTGATAAGCTTTTTGGTGGCACTTCGAGCATCATCTTCACATCAACCAAATCCAGCAACGTACGTAAATTTGGCCAATTCTAGCTGTTTATTCATTCATGCATATTATATATAATATATATACTTTTTTTCTTATTATTTATTATACTTGTAGTTGTAGGGTTCGTTATTTAGTTTAGAGATATATATAAGGGTTGGGTATTGTAAAACAAGTATTAAAGTAAAACAAATAAAACATGATCTTGACCCTTAGATCATGGTTAAATTGATGCACGAAGAGTCACGATGATTTTCATGATGCACGAAGAAAAACTATTGTTTTATTTGTTTTACTTTAATACTCGTTTTCTTTTACCTAAAACCTATATATATATATATATATGATTAATTGGAGAATTTTATAAACTGCAGGTTGCCACAAAAATTTTACTTGATGACGCCCATAATGGTTTCAAGAATGGAAATTTCGTTTGTTCGCCATTTTCACTCGATACCGTGATGGGAATGCTTGCTGCCGGAGCCGAAGGAAAAACTTTGGAACAGTTGTTGGACTTCCTTGGACATGAAACTGTTGACCAACTTCTTTCTGAGTCACCAACTGCTATACTTTTGTCTCAGATTTTATCCGACTCAAACCATGCAAGCAGAGGAGGCCCTGTTATTGGTTTAGCAAATAGTATTTGGGTTGACAAGAAACTGAATCGCGTTCAATCTTGTTATAAAGAGGTTCTGAATAATGTTTACAAAACAAAAGCCCGATTTGTGGACTTTAACAAGGTACATACACATATGCTTCAAGTTCTTAGTTTTTTTTTCCTTTCTTTCTATAAACCTTGCTACTTCAATTTATACTGTACTTAGTTATGATTATACTCTTTAAACTTTGTTTTATGTGATGAAGGGTAATGAATCAGCCAGTGAAATAAATTCGTGGGTAAACAAGGAAACTAGAGGTTTGATCCCTGCTATTGTTAATGAGAGCGATTTGAAAGGTGTGGTGATTGCCCTTGCAAACGCCTTGTATTTTAAAGGCTTATGGTCTGAGCCATTCGATAAAAAATGCACAAAGGAGAGAGACTTCCATCTCATGGATGGTGAGACCGTTTCAGTCCCCTTTATGACTAGCTTTAAGATATTCAACTATGGTTCTTTCGATGGTTACAAGATCCTCCAAATTCCGTATGAAAGCAAAGGCCAGTTGAACAACTTCTCCATGTATATCTTCCTCCCTGATAGGAAAGATGGATTGCAAGAGCTCCTACAAGTTTTCCATTCCAATCCTGCTTTATTTCAAAAGAGATTTTACTTTGAAAGGACTGGATTTGATGAGCTACTGATACCCAAGTTCAAGATATCTTGTAAATTTGATCCTATGGATGCTATGAACCAAATGGGATTGACATTGCCTTTCAATCCTACGAATAGGGAGCTTAACAGGATACTAGAGCCTACAAATCCTGGTGGTGATATGCTTTATGTTTCTAAAATACTTCAGAAATCCTTTATTGAAGTTGACGAAAAAGGAACAGAAGCTGCTGCTTGTACTGTAGCGATGATGACAGTGGGATGTTGTGCGCAAGTTTGGCCTCCACCCCCACGACCAAAGTTTGTAGCGGATCATCCGTTCATGTTCATGATAAGAGAAGACACTTCCATGGCTGTTTTCTTCATCGGGGTGGTACTCGATCCCCATGCTTAGGATCCATTATATATAAATGCTTAGACTTCACTTCAAACGTTTTGGATATTTTATGTTTCTGTTGATTGCCATTGGCCCATTGAGGCAATTTCTTGAACAATATTTTGTTTACATATTGTGATGTGTAAATTTTTAAATAGATCCTTTGTTCATCTCATCTTGAAATGGAGTTGCGTAGCATATTATTGCGGATTGACATGTTTTAATTTTGATGACCCTTTTCATTTTATATATATTTGTGTTCGATTTGACATGTCATGATGAGTTAGTGTGTCTTGGTTTTTTTACTAATAACTTAATCCCCTGTATTACAGCCCTCTATCATTAGATGCTTTAAGGTGTTATATTGATTCCTATTTAGGATGCTTTTTTAAGGTGAATAAGGTTTTGTACTAAATCAACATTTATGAAGTAGTAGACCAGATGCAGAAAAATATAGTATGAGTAATTAATAATGGTTAAAAATGTTTTTAGTTGTTCCTAAATCTCTATTTGTTATGTAATCTGAACTGAAGGAAAAATCATTTTATGCAGGGCGTTACATGGTTCATCCAGTCATTGCATCGCTTAAAAAGCAATCTGTTAGAAATAGGTGTTCATCACTTTCTAATCATAATCAAAGAAAGTTTCAGTAACACTTTGTTACATATACTAACAATACCTTGCTGAGTTTTTCTGCCCCTGCGAAAGGCACTTCGATTGCAGAGAACACGATTGACCAAGCATTCACGATCTAACCATTATCATTTCATATATAGGTAAAAATAAAAAATGTCATGAGAAAGGTGTCTAGTCAAAATCAAAATTTATACTCCGTATTAAATATAAAACTCGACTCATATATGACCAAAACGATAGCATCAAAGAATATGATGGGAAAATATACCAACTTCTTCCCCAATTCAATACCCAGTTTCTCAAAAGATAATATCCGCAATTTACTTGTTGGCAGCCTCTTCATATTCGGCTTCAGGTGTCTCATCTGACCCACTCGAGCCACTCCTTTTATTCATGTGCTCTCCAATCTTGGCTAATGCCTTGTTTGCAGCATCAAGTTTTTGTTTAATCTCATCACCACTCTCGCCGTTTGTTGCTTTCTTTAAATCACTAATAGCAAATTCAATCTCTGCAGCCACCTCTGATGGAATCTTATCTTTATACTCGTTCAAGCTCTTCTCCATGCTGTATATGTTTGTGTCAGCGCTATTCTTAAGATCCATAACTACTTTCCTTTCTTCATCTTTCTGTGCATGGAGCTCTGCATCTCTCACCATTTTCTGGATTTCATCCTCTGAGAGTCCACCAGATGATTTTATGGTGATCTGTTGTTCTTTGCCGGTGGATTTGTCTTTGGCTGATACCATTACAATACCATTGGCATCAATATCGAATGTGACTTCAATTTGAGGTAGGCCTCTTGGGGCGGGTGGAATGTTGTCAAGTGCAAATTCTCCAAGAAGCTTGTTGTCTGCTGCCATTGCACGCTCACCTTGAAGTACTTTGATTCCCACTTGGGTTTGGTTATCAGCTGCTGTTGAAAATACCTGCATATGTATTCATCGACGTTATCTCAAAGCTATCTTATGATACTCCCTAAATTTGGCAACCATTTTTCTTAGCTCTTTTCGTATGAAATACACGCCTTGTCAGACATTGCATTTTTTATATGTGAGAAGTGTGGAATGAGAAGTACTTTTTATGCGATTCATCACCAAAAAAATTTCAAAGTTTTCCTTTTCAGGTTTGTCATTTTCAATAGAAACACATCAATGAAAAAATTAGCAAGTTTTGGACAAAAAGTTACGGGCATGAAAAAGGAAGGAGCTAAACTACTGTCTGTCTGTCTTTTTGGCCTTTCCTCAAAAAGATCATTGGTTTGTTAAAATAAAAGGTTATAAACCTCGATCACTTAAATATTTTCTACACTAGTATGGAATGAAAATGAGATGCAGTCAACTGACCTGAGATTTCTTTGTAGGAATAGTTGTATTCTTATTAATCAACTTTGTAAAAATGCCACCGAGGGTTTCAAGTCCAAGTGACAATGGAGTCACATCTAATAAAAGAAGCTCCTTCACGTCACCTCTAAGAATCCCACCTTGAATTGCAGCTCCCATAGCAACTGCCTCATCAGGATTAACACCTTTGCTTGGGTTCTTCTTAAATATATCAGCAACCACTTGTTGCACCTTTGGCATACGGCTCATGCCACCAACAAGCAAAACTTCATCAACCTCTTTAGCCGAAAGACCAGCATCCTTGAGACAACTTAAACTCGGGTTTCTGGTCCTCTCAATTAATTTATCAACTAAACTTTCAAACTTCGATCTTGTTAGTGTCATGTTAAGATGTTTTGCACCAGATGCATCTGCTGTTATGAATGGAAGGTTGATTTCAGTTTGAGATGTTGATGACAGTTCAATCTTCGCCTTTTCTGCTGCTTCTCGAAGCCTCTGTAAAGCTAACTTATCTTTTGATAGATCAAGACCTTCAACACTCTTAAACTCGCTTACCAAATAATCCAACAGTGCATTATCAAAATCTTCTCCACCTAAAAATGTGTCCCCATTTGTTGCTTTTACCTGTTTAATAGATATTGTATCAGTTATAAATTCCACATAATCCTCAACATCGATAAATATTATAACAGTATTGCAATAACGTATAAAATCTGTTGGGTATTTATCAACTGATATATCCATTTCAATTTTAAGATATCAAATTGGTCAATTATATAAGCATGTTTGTCTTTATAATACTTAACTCTGTGTTTGTGTGTAAATTTTCATAAAAATAAGAAGGCATACCTCAAAGACACCACCAGATATTTCCAGAATCGAAACATCAAAAGTGCCTCCTCCAAGATCAAAAACTGCAATGACACCTTCCTTATCGTTTGCACCATAAGAAAGGGCAGCAGCAGTTGGTTCATTAATGATTCTCAACACATCTAGACCAGCAATCCTCCCTGCATCTTTTGTAGCTTGTCTTTGGGCATCATTGAAATAAGCTGGAACTGTAATTACAGCCTTTTCGACACGTTTATTTAGATAAGACTCGGCTGTTTCTTTCATCTTGGTTAGAATGAAAGCCCCAACTTGGCTTGGTGAGTACTGCTGTCCATTCATTTCAACCCATGCATCACCATTTGGTGCTCTGACTATCTTATAAGGAACCATGCCCATTTCCTTTTGTGTTTGATTGTCATCAAACTGCCTACCAATTAGACGTTTTGTAGCAAACAAAGTGTTTGTGGGGTTTGTTACTGCTTGTCGTTTAGCCGGTGTTCCAATAAGGATTTCCCCTTTTTGATTTAAAGCAACAACTGATGGTGTGGTCCGTGCACCCTCAGCGTTCTCAATCACTTTAGCAGTCTACAAAATTATTTACAATTTTGACTATCAGAAAACTAAAATATGTTAAAAAAAAGGATAATCGAGAGTAAAGATATAGGCGAACCTTTCCTTCCATAACCGAAACACAAGAGTTAGTAGTGCCCAAATCTATACCAATAACATCATTTCCCATTGTCATTGAGCTACAAAAATAGAAAAGCATCAGTATAATGATCAATTATGTGACGGCTATGTTAAGAAGCAGTGCATTTACCTGAAAGGTCTAGCAGCACTTAACCAACTGTTTCCCATAAATGAGGGAATCGATGGCTTGGTGTTTAACAACTTGTTTCCCATAACTGAGGGAATCGATGGCCTGGCACTTCCTAAAAACTAAGAGATGAACAACACCAGTAAATCCAAATGACGTTAAAAAGACACTTAATGTTTGATATGCTAAGTTTCTCATATTCCTAAACACAAATGCTCCACAATTAAGTAGTTCATGGATGATCAGAGCAACATAATTGAATGCAGACTTGCCAAATTGTCAGAAACAGAAAAATGTATTTAGAGTGATACAGTGATATTGGTATACAAGAGTACATGAACATATAAAAAAACCATTTTCAATCTGTATACTCGGATTTCGCTTTAAAAAAGAATCCTTTACTTGTACAGATCCAAAAACATGCTAGATTAACTAGAAAAACCAGACGTACTTTCTCCTCATTATAATTCCTATATACTTCAGTTATAAAAGGGCTGAAAAATCTCAAATTTCCGAATTTCCAGAAGTCTTATTTTCAGGATTTAACTAAAGTTGCTTTATTACCATTCATAATGTTTAACATGGACCATCTTACACGTATATCGACCACAACTACGAGTCTATCTGTCATAAAACTGAAGAATTGGCTGCTTCCACTATAAATGAAAATTAATAAAATTAAAGTCTTACTTTTTTTTTAAACAAAAACAGGGGAAATATGTTTATTATCCATAAGCAAATTAATGAACTTATGATGCAACAAATGTCAACACATATATATAATCTAGAGATACAAAAAGAATATATATATGATATGATCCCACGTCGGCCAAGTATGGGATTGGTTGGTGGTTTATAAGTAAAGGTGTCCCCTCCTCCTTTGAGCTAGCTTTTGGGAGTGAGTTCTACACCTAACTTATGGCATGATGCGAGCCTATTATGGGATGGGTTCGTATCAATATATGTATATATTATATATATATAGATATATAGTTGAAAAGAAGAAGAAGAGATGGAGATGGAGTAGGTAGGTACCGATCTGTAAGCAGCAGAAGAAAGTGAAGGCAAGTGGCGCCTTGTTGATCTTAGCAATACTGAAGCTGCTGCCATTTTTTCTTTCTTTGAGAAAGATGATTAAAATTATTTGTTATAAGAAGGAAGGAAGGATGTATGTATATGTATATGTATATGTATATATGTAATGAAAATGAATGAATGAATGGGGGGAAGGGTTTATGAGAGGGTTTTAGAAAGAATGTTTACTTGGAGGAGGAGTTAGTTATGTAGAAAAGTAAAACCCCATTGGCTGACTATTCAAACACTGTACGTATATTGACTTGCAACAAATCAATATTTTTGCTTTTTATTTTTTAAAAGAAGAGCGGATAAATGGTCATTACCCCTAATTTTGATGTGCCCACTCTGGGTTAATGTCTGTTCTCTCATGTATAGATGAGTATAGCATTGCTAAGGCAAAATTTGAACTCATAACTCCTTAAGAAGAAACACAAAGTAGAAAACTCTCTAACCACTAGGCTATCACCTAATGGCAAAAACCAACTTATATTTATGCCAATTACTGTACAAGATTAATACTTAATAAAAGAACGTAGGGGCAGTTAAAAAAAAAAAAAACAATATAGGCCATAAGATAGAAAAGTCGCCATAACTTTTGTCCGAAGTTATATAGGTTTTAACGATGTCATCACAAATTTTTTATTTATATAAGAGATTTGGGATTTTAGTACCTCTATTAAACAAATAAACTGAAACAAATTTTAAAATTTTACTACCTAGTATTTTACATTATAAAGAGAAAATAAGTTACCTAAATAATTTGGAATTATAGTACCTCTATTTATGAAATAAGAAATATTTTATTTTGAGTTATAATAAGTTTAAAAAACTACTCAATAGCCAATCAAGAACTGATCTAAGAAATAATGTTGTTAGACTTTCCAGGTCATTTGATGCATCCTAAACAAACTTCTATATAAGCAAAACTCTTGGAGTTAGCTCATAAAAAATTAAGAGTAATGAGAAAAAGTAATCAAATGATGAAGTTAACAAGAATAGTAAAGTGATAGGTTTCAAAGGCTCCAAAACTCATTGCACAATGCAAAACTTGTACGGTTGTACCATCTTTGGAAACTCCCCCACTCCAACTGTCACTATAAATAAACAATAAACACTAAAAACTAACAAAAAGAATATTTAAGTTAACTTCATCCTGCTATATTTTGGGACAAAGGGTGGAGAACAAAGTTAACTTCAAGAGCCTTAAACTCGAAACCAATATCAAACCTGTCAAATGAGTCATAACCATAAGGGTACCCGTCATGAGACGGTGATAGAAATGGTGAAGCCCATGAGCTTCTCTGGTGGGTTAGAGTTCGTGAACTTAACATACACGGTGATCAAGAAAAAGAAGACTGATGAAGGGAAATGGGTGAGTCAAGAAGCCGACTTGTTGAATAGGATCACAGGGTATGCACCAAAAGGGTCTATTACAGCGGTTATGGGTCCTAGTGGTGCGGGGAAATCTACTTTTCTTGATGGGCTAGCTGGGCGTATTGCAAGTGGTAGCCTTAAGGGTAAAGTGTCATTAGATGGATGTGAGATGAGCCCGAGCTTGATCAAGAGAACTTCTGCTTACATAATGCAAGATGACAGACTCTTTCCAATGCTAACTGTTTATGAAACCTTGATGTTTGCTGCTGATTTCCGGTTAGGGTCGATCAACAAGGCTGAAAAGAGGCAGCGTGTTGAGACATTAATTGAGCAACTTGGTTTATCGGTAAGCTTGAAAATTCAATATTTAGCCCGCATTCGTGTAATAGTTTCTACAAGTCACTTATACTTGAATTCCCTAAATTTTAACTTGCATCCTTCATATATTCATATATAAAAGGGTTGACAACTTGACAGTTTATTTAAACAAGTTCAAACGTTTAATCAAAATGCTTAAGTAAAGAGAATGAGTCAAATGGGTTGAAAGTTGCCCAAGCTCTAATTTTAATGCATTCTCCTTCTTAAATCAGTTTATTCAAACCTTCCTTAAGAACATTGATAACCGACAAAGGCTGTTATGGAAGACAATGTTAGGCTGCCTCAACAGTCAACAGTCCGTTAAGACAAGTGTCACCCCAATTTATTTTAATGCATTCTCCTTCTTAAATCAGTTTATTCAAACCTTTCTTAAGAACATTGATAGCCGACAAAGGCTGCTATGAAAGACAACGTTAGGCTGCCTCAACAGTCAACAGCCCGTTAAGACAAGTGTCTCCCCAATTGGGATGTTTTATTAAAATATCAATTAATGTTGTAGCAATAATACTTCTGATCAACACATTACTTGGTTGGAAACCTTCAATGCAAAATGAGCAAAAGTAATTGCAGGTCATCCTGACCCAACCCGAGCTGTTTGACCTGCACTAAACAATGACCAGATTTACCAATTGTGTTTTGAACCATTACCCGATCCACCCATCTTGCCACGCTAATAGTAATAATAATAAATATATATATATATGCATACCCACACACACATATACATATATATCAGCCATATACATAAGGTGTATATGAAAGAAACACATGGAAGTTCATTCATTGATCACTTCACTTGTTTTACATAAAAAATTTGTTTAATCATGTACCTAATTTCTTTATTTAGTCAGCAAGGAACACATACATAGGTGATGAAGGAACACGAGGAGTTTCAGGGGGTGAACGCCGTAGAGTGTCAATTGGAGTAGACATCATCCATGGTCCATCATTGCTTTTTCTCGATGAGCCAACTTCAGGTTTGGATTCATCCAGTGCTCAAAGTGTGATTGAAAAGGTTCACAACATAGCACGATCAGGAAGCACAGTAGTTCTAACCATTCACCAGCCGTCCTCACGTATCCAACTTCTACTCGATCACCTTATCATCCTGGCCCGTGGTCAACTCATGTACCAAGGATCACCCAAAGATGTGGGAATCCATCTTGGTCGATTGGGCAGGAAAGTTCCTAAAGGTGAAAACCCGATAGAGTTCCTCATTGATGTGATACAGCTATACGACCAATCTGAATATGGAGTTGATGCATTGGCTGAATTCGTAGTCACGGGTAAGAAACCTCCACAATTATCAGATGATGAAATGTCATTTCCTACCCCGACACCACCACGGCCCCATCGGAGTTCCGGAAAGAAATTTCACTTAAATCAGGATATGGGATTTGATCATAGTGTGAGAAGCCCATGGAACAACTCCAAGTCATGGAGCCAATCAGGAATCATAGATTCAATTAAATCAACTCCATCACGTTATTGGAATGGTCACAAGAAACCGAATCCAGCAAGGTATTTAGTTTTTATAATGAAAACAATTTACCTCTGAGACACGTATTTAGATGCGTGTTTTGAAAGTGATTAATAGCCTTTAGATGTGCTTCTTCTGTTTAAAGTTTTAAAGATCGGATATAATCTAAAGCAAAATAATGAGATCATTCCCCGAATGCAATCTTAAGCATTCCATATGTTCTGTCACAAATCATATAATTAACTGTTGCAGAATAAAACTATCTCCTGAACTTTGAGGAGCTGATTTCATGTTCTTTTCCACAGGGCGACCCCTAACTACTACACAAACTCGAGTGACATCGTATCAAGAACCCCGACTCCACACAGCAGTGACTTCTCACTGAATGAAGATGACTACATCACCCCATCAATGACTGCAGATGCTGTAACGTACCGCCATTTAGGCCCAAAATTTTCAAACTCATTTTTTGCAGAAACATGGGTTTTGATGCGTAGAAATTTTACAAACATTAGGCGAACCCCTGAGCTGTTTCTATCACGGCTCGTGGTGTTGACCATAATGGGTTTTATGATGGCTACCATGTTCAAGAACCCTGGAAGAACAATGCAAGGGATTACCAATAGACTCAGTTTCTTCATCTTCACTGTTTGTCTCTTTTTCTTCTCCTCAAATGATGCGGTGCCTGCATTTATTCAAGAGCGATTTATATTTGTCCGGGAGACTTCTCATAATGCATACAGAGCCTCTTCTTACACCATTGCAGGTCTGATCACTTACCTCCCGTTTCTCCTACTCCAGGCTGCAGTTTACGCAGGTCTCACATGGTTTGCTTTGAAGCTCGAAGGCCCGTTTATGTACTTCTTGATAGTTCTTTATGTTTCTCTGCTTTCCACCAATTCATTTGTGGTGTTCGTGAGTTCGATAGTCCCAAATTACATTCTCGGGTATGCTGCAGTTATTGCTTTCACAGCTCTATTCTTCTTGTTTTGTGGGTATTTCTTGAACAGTCAAGATATTCCCCCGTATTGGAGATGGATGAATAAGATATCCACAATGACATATCCTTATGAAGGGCTTTTGATTAATGAGTATCAGAGGCATGAAGTATTCGGGCAGACCCTTATTGGGACAAATGTAACTGGAATCGATATCCTGCAATCCCTGCAGATTTATCACGAGAAAGATCCAAAATGGACAAAGATTTACATCATGTTGGGATGGGCAGTTCTATATAGGATCTTGTTCTACATAGTACTTCGTTTTGCCTCCAAGAATCAAAGGTCATAAAGATCAAAAGGTAGAAGATTAGTTTTCTTTTTCGATGATAATAAGAAAAAAAGGTGTCGAACAAGTATGCACTTTGGTTTCAAAGAACTTTTACAGATATACATTTATTCAAATTTTTTTTATGTTAGCATATACATGTATTACGTCAAAACAAATATTAGAACAGGATTAATATTAAATTGCCGTCTCTGTTGTAACTTGCAATGGTGAACATGTTGTTGTGTTTGTTTGGTAGACTGTGTAATAGCTATAATAAAGACAATACATTACTTGAACTCTTGAAGTATGAAGAAACCAACATTTTAAAAAATCTATGTTCTTTTTGTAGCTCATACACAACTCAGCATATTAAATACACTATGTACTGAGTGTAGATCTTAAGCAACTCGACATACTAAAAACAAAGGTTATGGTACATCTTCACGCATATAAATTGTTCAGTTTTGTTGATTACTCTAATCTAAGAAGTGGCAATTTTGACCCATTTATAGATTTGGGTCATATGTTATCACAAAAAGATCAAATCAAGGAAGTTAACAAAAATGGGAACGGGTCAAAGTGTCAAACATGTTGAAAGATGTGAAGTCCATTTTATCTATTTAAAACATATATATTGTTTCATTTAAAGTACTGGAGGTGCATGGAATAGATCCTGATACTACAGTTCTTGTAATCACAATTTTATATTTGTAATGAAATTGAACAAAAATGAGTATCTTTGAGGTTCCAACTGAAATGCCTCTTTCACTTCTTACCCAACCCGCCCACATTGCCACCTTTAGTTTGTCTTCAAAAGAGAATGCCAAACTAGAAAAATGAGGCAAAAAGATGTGATGCTATAGCAAATTGTTCTTTGTCACCATTGGAGCATAGTTTGTATCATAGCCTGTATACTGTCACTCAGAAAGATACATGGAATATGTTCTGAAATAACAAGAAAGTTACTCATCATAATCTGTCTTTTTCATCCAAGCCCATGTAATTGACAAGTTTATGTCAAGAAGATGCTACATATCAACTTTAGGGAAATATACTACTAATTTTTAAGACAACAGAATACAATTCATACCAAGGCTTCAATTCAACTTTTTCTTTGACAGCCAAAACAAAACAAGACTATTAAATACTATCCATGTATGAACAACTAGCTTTGGAATCGAGAACAGATGAGAACTAACCAAACATCTAATTTTTTGGTTAGTAGGTTACCTCTGTCAATGTTCATTTGGCGTGCAATCGTCTAATTTTTTGTTCGGTTGTTGCTTTGGCCATGTACGATAACTAGTTGATATGGTATTCGGTCATATCACCTGTATTTTTTGTGATGTTAATATATACTCACCCGGGTAAAACTGCCTTTTCCCCCAAAAAAAACAGACAGATCAAAGTTGATGATGACTATAATGAGATAGCTTTACTCTCCCTATCTATTGACTACCCTTCGTGAAAAAAATGGCACCTTGAACACACATAGAGCATGATAAATCTTTGATGATAGAAATTTTCGCTTATCAACTCACTATGATACATAGTAACATTCTTATACAAATTAAAATGAGTTTGTCTTTTTTCTCTTGATATGTTTGATTTATAATTGGTACAAGTAATGATTAAATTTTCCAGATTATTCAAACAGCGCTTTTTTCCTTCTTCATAACATTTCCAGACGGATTCTTGATCCAAAGTACTTGTTCATCGATTACAGATAGCTTCTCATCATCGAGACGTTTCCATGTTTTAATCGAACCGACCGTTCCCCAACTACCATCCGACTCTTTATCTAAAGAAACGGTAACAACCCTTGCCCTTCTTGACCATCCAGCCTTCCCATATGCATGATACCCAAATCCTCCAGCATAGCATAAATGAATTCCAGTCAGTTCACCACAAAAGTCATTAATATGATCATGACCAGTGAATACTGCCTTCACATCACCTGCTCCCACCAATGTGGTGAAGAAGCCTGAATTAACAGAAGCAGAGCTAATCCCTTCTTGTTTCACGCCTGTAAAATTTGAGGAGTCAAACATTGCATATTCAGGCAACGGAATATGGAAGTAAGCCATCCCAATCGCTTTTGACTTATTTTGAAGCTCCATAGAAGTCTGTTGAAACCAAAACTGTTGAGACGGCTTAATCCATCCGTAGCCAGGAATTGAAGGAACCGTAGAATAGTCACCACTGTCAAGAAAATACAAGTTAAGAACCGAGGCATTCTCATAGTCCGACCCTTCAACTCCATTTACTTCAAGATTGTAATTACCAAAACCATCAATATATCCAACCCCAGGAGGGTTTAACTCAGACAACGTCCGTTCCATTCCAGCAATATATTTCATGACACCTTCTCTTGACAAAGTAGATTCTTGATCATGATTTCCTAACACAGCAGCCCATGGGATATTTGATGCAACAGCAGGAGCAAATGCTGCAGTCATTGAAGCTTCAGGATCAGTAGTATCAGCCCCATAGATGTTATCACCAGTGAAAACAATGAGATCAGGTTTCTCGGCTTGGATCATTCGATCAAGAAAAAAGGTCGTGTTTAAATCAGAACAATAAGGAAACTGTTGAGGCAACACATCCTCACATGGTGTCGTTTTTCCATCAGCATAGTGCATATCAGCCACCTGCAGAATCTTGAACTGGCCATTCGTGTTATCAAAACGTAACAAAGATTGGCTTTGAACTGTCGTCGTGTTAGCCAAGATTAACATCCAAAAGCAGAATACGAAAACAAGGAAGTTCATCCGTAATCTCGACATAGTTACAAGGAAAGTAATCCTCCTATATATCACACCTACATATATATAGATTATTAATGTCCTACAAAACAAATAGAAACAAAAACAAAGACGGAATACTGTATCATCAATATATATATACATATATGGCCGTTTTACTATATATCGTGCATCATTCTTTACAGCCTAGTATGTTTTTGAATGTGCTAAACTTTCTATATGGTTACACTTATGAGTGTTTAATGCATTATCTTTTAGATCATTATATTATGTAGACATGTAGTATCAGTTTTTACAAAGTGATGCACTATACGTCTATATATATTTATGGTGCATAGAAATGCAAAAACCATATACACGAGAATCCTTCATACTCTTTTTTTTTTCTTATAAAAAAAACAAAGGCAATAAGCAGAATTCGAACCTTATTAGCGGGTATGATGGTGATCGGAGAATGCCGGAGAGGATACAATATTGGGCGTTATATGATTTTTATGTCTTTCAGAATGTATTGAGCAACATTATTTCTGAACCAGAGTACCAGTGTCTTTTAATTTTACTGATCGACCAGTACGAGTAAAGAAAAACTTGACAAAAATGAAACTGCTTCGTACTGACCGGCAGATTGATTTTGCTAATAAGTCTTTCAAGCAGTATACAGTACAGTTGCTAATTTCTTCAGCTAACTAAGCTACTACTGTTGCTGATTGGAACGAACTGATTTAGGTAAATTTTTTCTCCCAACTTGAATTACTTGCCCTGACTTGCTAGACGCGAGTTCCACGAAAAAATCTCAAAACATCCAGAATAAAGTAACAAAAGAAGATAAGAAAACTGTCCA
>JANDBE010000015.1:33875976-33892929 GCA_024320915.1 Erigeron philadelphicus
ACATATATCTCTTTATTAGTTTATATAATTTTTGTAGAAATTAAATATTTATACATGCGTCCTTGTAAACAACTATTTGATGCCCAAAATAAAAAAAAAAACACAAAAGAACTTACATAATCTTTACAAGGATCTTAAAAAGGTATAATTTGTGAGACATAAAATTAATACCAATAAAAATAATATTGATAAAAATAATGTTGAGGAAAGTAACCATGAGGAAAAAATATTGATAAAAATAACTTACACATCATGAACAAGAGCGTAATTTCAATTCTAAGTTTAGCTCCTCCAATCGTAAATTTGTAACTTTCTATTTTTATAATAAAATCGGCGTGGAGAAGAGCCACCTATTTTAATTAGGTTCTAAACCCTTAAAAAAGTTGTGTTGAATAATTTAAAGCTTTTGAAATGGGCATATTTTCGATCATTAAGCCCTGAGCATCCAAATCCCCCGGACCGGCCCTGGATAAATATTGTAAGTTAATTCATTATTAATAATATATGAAAAAAATGAATAAGTGACTGTTATGTATATTAATTTCTTGGATTAGAATTTCTTAAAGTTGATCCAACTTTATCCATTGGATTAAATCTGATGGTCAAGATTAAAATTTGATGTTTAAATCTTGACCATTTGATTATTAATAAGAAATTTTGTGTCTCGAGAACAATGCTCCTTGAACTACTAAGGAATGATTTGTAAGCTTGATTTATAGTATGAATAAATTCTTCTTCTTGGGTTGACATTGTCAAGTTTGGTAACGCCAACAGATTATTTACCTTCGATGTTAAAGGCGAATATGTGGGACTGGATGTCGATCAAGAAAGAAAAATGTGTTTAAAAGTATTGACATTGTCACATACTGGTTAATTAAATGTTATTGTGGTGTTTCAAATAATAACCTGTTAACTGCTAACTTATTAAAATGAAAATAAACAAAATAAATTCTCAAATGTAACAGGACTCAATTATGTTAGTGTTAAGTCTTTTAAGATTTAAAAAAATAAATAAGAATAGAGGTAAAATGTCCAACATTTCTTTGGAAAGTTGGTGTAGATTCATTCTTTTATAACCTTTATGTAATCTCACCTGTCATTTTAGAGGTGTGGTGTGAAAAAGGTTTTCTTTATAAAAGAAACTAAATTTTTATTTTTTTATTTATTTTGTAATCGAAAGATGAAAATTTGACCACTAAATCAACCAATAGTTGACTTGACTCCAAAAAGGCCCAAAACACACCGGAAAACAGACACACATATCACATGTAGCTCCACATCAGAAAATCATAAACAAAAAGCAACAAAACATCCAACTGAAATTGTACTCTTCTCGGTCAAACCTCCCTCCCTCCAATTTCTGTGAAAGATACAGTACATCACATTATATATACATACAATTTGTTTACAGTATTTGCAAATCAAGGCAGACCCAGATGGAAGACGTATCGGATTCATCTGATATGAAAGAAGATAATGATCAGTTGGGTATGGAAATCGATCCACCACCATCAGAGAAACAAGAAGGCCATGCCACGGCTGAAGACTGGCGAAAAGCATTGGACAAGATTGTCCCGGCTGTTGTCGTCTTACGTACGACTGGCTGTCGTGCTTTCGATACCGAATCAGCTGGTTCAAGTCATGCTACTGGTTTTGTTGTTGATAAACGTCGTGGAATTATTTTGACTAATCGTCATGTTGTTAAGCCTAGTGAGATGATCGACTTGTTACAATAATGTCCTCTTTTTCTTTTCTTTTTTTTTTTTTTTTAAAAAATTAAATTAAATTATTTATATGTTTTTTTTTGTTTGTTTATGTGTGTAGGTCCTGTGGTGGCAGAAGCTATGTTTGTGAATCGTGAAGAGATCCCGGTTTATCCGATATACAGGGACCCGGTGAGTTGTTAATTTAATGGATGTCTTGTTATTTATGGATGTTAAAAATATAAAGTTTGAGTTTTGGTGTTATTTATTTTAATTTAATTTAGTTGTTTAAATTGTATATACTAGTTGATCGGTTAGGAGGTACGAAGTGTACACCTATAAGTGATACGAGTATTTAAAATCCTGAGTTTAATATAAGAGTAAAGATGAACTCAGGGCCACACTTGTCGGTGTTAGTGATCGTGCTCACTTGTGACCCATAAGACCTTTAATTGTCCGTAACGTTTTGTAACCTCCCAGAAACTGTTTTTGGGGATGATCTATATATACATGATGATATTTAAACATAAATTAAGAAACTTTCTTGTTCCTAGATTCTTGTAATTGCCGAATATACCTTCATTTTGTGTCATATACCTTTTTCTTTCTTTGTTTGGCCCGCTGCACCCTTTATGAACTTTTTAATAGTAATTTAAACTGTTAAACTTATATATCAATTTCATATTTGGTAACTACATTGTATTAAAAGCTGCATACCCTTATACGCATATAACATATGTTTTGACCATGTAAGAGTACGATGACCTTATGAACTAAAATATGTGCATTACACAAAATGAGCAACCCTCAAAAATGCGTTATACTTTGGTGATTTTGACCCATTCCATTATCCATTAGAACCATCTTTGAAGGGTTATTTACTTTTGCCGTCACAGTTTGTGCTGGTTATATCGGATATACTAGTTCATAAAATATGAAGCTTTTGCCGTTTGGGTATCATCTCATCCTGGAATTGCTAGTCCATTGTCTAGATATTTTTCTACTTTATTGGGTGTATTCAAGCGAAGTCATTTTTTAAAACATGTGTGATTTAGTATTCTACTGTTTTATATATGCTAACTTGCAAAATTAAAGAAAAAAATGTTTTGTTTTTGACATGAAAACCATTTTTATGAAAAACTTTGGAGCAGATAGCCATTTCGTGCATGATGGACAATATTTTGTTTCTGTAATTTCAGGTTCATGATTTTGGATTCTTTCGCTACGATCCTTCTGCAGTACAGTTTTTAAGCTATGAAGAGATCCCTCTTGCTCCTGAAGCTGCTTGCGTAGGACTGGAAATTAGAGTTGTTGGTAATGATAGTGGAGAGAAGGTACATTTATGTTATTGGGATGATCAAGCACGACTGTCAGATATACTTGATAGTTGATACCTATGTGACTATGGGACGATACGGCTGTGTACATGATTTTAGTCTTAGAATCTCAAGGGTGTAAAATTGAAAATAACATAACATTGGATCTCTTCAAATCACTTAACACTTAAATTTGCACACACAGTGGTTTGCTCATGATATTCCATTAGTTAATACCTGACAATAGTCTGATAATTGTGACTATTTTCAATGTTCTTTTTTCTATATGCCTACAAGTTACAACCATTCAGAAGTTAATAGTAACTTTCTTCTTGACAATAACCCTTTATATTTTTTATTATGAAATCATATATTAGGCAATGCTGATTTATTTTTACTCTGAAACTTACAGATCTCTATTTTGGCTGGTACCCTTGCTCGTCTGGATAGGGATGCCCCAGTTTATAAGAAGTATGCTTCTTGATAGTATTTTTTCTATTTGTATCATTCTTGAAATTATGTTGGTGGGTGTATAATTAAGCTATAGCCATTTTGGTGGGTCGATTAAATAGGTCTAGTAACTATGTTTTTGTTTTCATTATTGTTGATCATCATATTCTTTGATTTGCTTTGCTACATCGTATTATATCTTGTTGACTTTTTTGAAACTTCTCCTTTTCTGTCACATGTTTTTATTCTAACTGCATCTTGGGAAAAGATGACGACATTTTTATCATCAAAAACCTTTGCAACTTACAGTTTTTTCAGTTTAATGAGTTTCACTATGCGTCTAATTTATATAATTGGCGTTGGTTATATTTATTTTCTCAAGGATCTCTTAACATGTAATAATAGCTTAAAGAAATGAATGCAACCCTTGCCATCATTTATCATATTTTATCAATAAGACTTTTCTTGCTGCAGGGATGGCTACAATGATTTCAATACATTCTACTTGCAGGTGAGCTTTCTGCTATTAATGTCATTCGTTTTGGTCGTAGTGGTTGAGAGAAAGTAATGCTGCATACGTTTAGAGATTCCACCATGGGCGGGTTGGGTAAAACATCGGGTGGTTTATTAGTATGAATCAGAAAGGGACGTGTGGGTTGACCCACTGACACTTTTTGTTTCCCTTCTTTATATGATTGCAGCAAGTATATTGTTAACAATCTATTTTGTTAAAACAAAGAGGGTGCTAGGCTGCTAGCAAATTAAACTTTGGCGAGTTTTAAGCCATTAAACCGGTTTCATTTATAGCCAGGCTTAATATAACCCAAACCAACCCACTACTTATGTATATGATTAGAGTTGCTACTTGTACATACTAGTCCATATTGGCAGCACTGTCGCACATCATTCGTTGATGTGTTTTAGTCTGCTTATTGCTGTTAGATTTTTCCAAGTATTTTTGGTTTCTAGTTTAACATCTCTTTATCAACAACCATCTTATGTATTTAGATACATAGGAATATAACACACAATTCTGGAAAAAACTATAGAAACGCTTTGACATATTACTAGTCACAATGTGACTACATTGTGTCATGAAATTGGTTAGTTTGCACTGATGTGTATACCTACCAGGCAGCTTCAGGTACTAAAGGTGGTTCTAGTGGCTCCCCAGTTATTGATTGGCAGGGAAGGGCAATTGCATTGAATGCCGGTGGCAGGACTTCTGGTGCTTCAGCTTTTTTCTTCCCCTTAGAACGAGTAAGTACAATTTGTAATTTTGACTGTTAGGCTTTATTCATGAACAAAAGTAAGTTACAAAGTTACCAAAATGATAATGTACCTTTTCAAGATGTTCGTTTTTTCTAGAAGGCTCAAGGCTCTTATATGGTTCCCCTTTTATTTCCTTTTGAGAGCATTATTCGGCGGGTATCTTGTTTTACTCGTACAAGTTCTATAGAGCCATGACTTTAAAGTTGGAATTTGCAGGTGGTGAGGGCGTTAAGTTTCTTGCAGAAGGGAAGAGATTCTTGTCTAGATAAGTGGGAGGCTGTTACTATACCTCGCGGTACCCTCCAGGTTTGTGACTTTCTTCTTGGTCTTCTTATAGATCTGATTTAGTTCTGTAGGTTAATGGAGCTACTATCTCATTGTGGGCAGCGACGCAGCGTTAATATTGAAATTATTTTATTACTATCAACTTCTTGAATTTGTTATTGACATTCAAGTGACATTGCATTTTTGCTTTTTGATGAGATCTTGATGGTCATCTCTAAATGGATCATTTATTCATTTATCACTGTTTTATATTTCATTGGAAGTGATTTGGTTGCATGTTAGTAACTCCAGCATAAATATGATGGAAGCGCTTGCTAACAATGGTTTTATTAAAGATTAGGCGATTATCAAGAACCAATTTTAATGAATCTATAACTATGAATTTTCCTAGAGATAAAATCATCATTTTTCCAGCTATTCTGGAATTATGACAAGACAAAAGCAGGTACAAAAGTACAATTACATGCTTAGTTTGGAAATAGTGAACTATCTGGGAATTTAAGAAAGGAGTAAAGGAGAGTTTTCAAGGTTTTACACTTTGTTGCATGAACCCACATGGAAAGTAGATAAGCTGTTTTACTTTATTTACTTCTTAGCCATCTATTATATGTAGCACAAAGGATTGCATTGCAATGCAAGTTTTTTTTTTTTTAAGTAAATTATTGTGACTATCATGTTCCTGCATGTTTGGGCTGTTCACTGTTCAGGATTCACTTTTGTATAATATATCTGATTATAGGCCACCTTTATCCACAAAGGATTTGAGGAAACCCGCCGGCTTGGTCTGAAAACTGAAACTGAGCAGGTTTGTAGTTTTTACCTGACTTTATTTGTTGATTTTTCCGGAAATAAAATACTAAAATTGTCCCATTGGCTTATCTGAGTTATTTTTGGATTAGTTGGTTCGCCATGCATCTCCACTAAGTGAAACTGGGATGCTTGTTGTTGATTCAGTGGTGAGTCTTTTTCCATTTCTGTTGTGAGTATGCTGTTCAGCTTGCCAAACAGTATTTAAGTGCCTGATGTCGTCATTGGCATGTTTTAGGTGCCAGGTGGCCCAGCACATAAACATTTGGAGCCAGGTGATGTGCTTGTTCGCATTAATGGGGAGGTATGTATAAGTAATAAGTCTTAATTTCATCTCACTAAATTCCTTTTGTGAAATTTTATTCTGGAAATGTACACATTGAATTTCTTAGCTCACTTGTTTAGGTCTCTTTAGGAACTTTTGGTAGGATTAGAAATTCATCTAATTGTAAACTTTTCAAACAAGATATCTATCATACACAACATTTCCCTGCTATAATTACTTGAGAATTGTTGGAGAAGAATCATGTTTTTAGACTGGTTAGCCTCATATTCAGGAGGATTGATAAGTGAGCTTTAGATGGTCAACGTTATATGAAACTGTTTAACATCGATTTTTGGTTTGGGGGTCCTTAATCGAGATAAAGTTTGCTTCAGTGCACAGGATCTTGTTTACAAATAGTGTAAATTGACAACTGATGTTATTATAGATAATATCATCGTATGTTCTATGGTAGATGCGTCTATGCAGCAAGTGAAAAACTTCTGCACATTTGATTCTTAAAACATAATCTGCAAATATTTGCTCAAGTCAATAAGCCTTCTTGCAGGTGCTTACTCAGTTTCTGAAGATGGAGACTTTACTAGATGATAGCGTGGGCCGAAATGTCGAGTTGGAGTTAGAAAGGGGTGGCACATCTTTGACTGTTCAGCTGGCGGTGAGTGACTAGTGTCTTACTAACATGTTCAATAATTTTTTCTTGATGCCAACATGTAAACAAGTCAAGAGTCAAGACACTAGTCAATGGCTATCTTCTGACAATAATCTTCATACATGTGAAAATTAACTTTTTATCGAATACTAGTCTAATACTATCACAAGTTTGTGGGAAAATGACTATCGCAAGAAGCATTCTATAGGTGTTAAATGGTTGGGGGTTCTGAAAATAAAAGACCAACCTGTGTATATGGTTTAGCTAAAATCTTACATTTTGTAAGTACTAAAAAGTTGAAACTCACAAATTTACAAAAGGTTTGTTATACCGGCTTAAAAGACTTGGCGAAGATCTATATTTAATTTAACATTGTGCTTTGCTGTCCTTTATTGTTGCAAAAGTCAAACTAATTTCCATATTTTTACTCAGATTGAGGATTTACACTCCATAACTCCGAACTACTTTTTGGAAGTTAGTGGTGCAGTGATACACCCTCTCTCCTATCAACAGGTAGCTTGGATCATCTGTGACTGGTTCATGTTATTCTTTGTCCTCAAGGTTACTAGACTTGTTTTGATCATCTTTTCTTAACAGGCTAGGAATTTTCGTTTTCACTGTGGTCTTGTATATGTTTCAGAACCTGGGTAATTTCTTTGATAGAATCTGATAATTTAACTATCTTTTGCTGGTGGGTTGATGACACTAATAAGCACATTTTCATCTACAGTTATATGCTTTATAAAGCGGGGGTACCACGGCATGCCATCATCAAGAAGTTTGCTGGTGAGGACATATCACATCTTGAAGACTTCATTAATGTTCTTTCTAAGCTTTCTAGAGGGGCTAGAGTTCCGTTGGAATACATAACTTACACGGATCGCCATAGGAGGAAGGTACTGATTAGTTATCTGCAAAGATTGTCACAAAAACCATTGGTAAGAGTATTTTAGATGTAGAAAAGTTGACTCTTTTTGGGTTCAGTCTGTCCTTGTTACAGTGGATCGACATGAGTGGTATGCCCCACCTCAGATATACACTCGTGATGACAGTTCTGGTAGTTGGATAGCAAAGCAAGCTCTGCCTCCAAATTCCCAACCTATCTCCTCTGGACTGACAAGCAATAGAGTTGTAGAAGGTAGTCTTGTCGAGCCTGTGCACCAAGATGGTGGTGAACTTGCTGATGGCGATGACAGCATGGACATCAGTACCTCTGAACGTGTTCAAGAGGAATCTGACAACGAAACAAAAAAGCCTAGAGTGGGTGAAGATGTATCAGTTGATGGCATTTTAATGTCTGAACCAGAAATTCCAACATCTCCTGGAGATTCAGTTGAGAGAGACGATCATGACACATTAGCAGATTCTGGTAATGCTTCTGTTGCTGAGCGTGTAATAGAGCCTACTCTTGTCATGTTCGACGTAAGTTTTCATAACTGATTTAGTTCTCATATTTTTCTGCAGCTCATTCTAGATTTATTATTTAATCTGACAAGATTTATGTAACAATGCTGAATGTCCTCTTACAGATTTATGTAACAATGTTGAATGTCCTCTTACAATATCTTATGGTGTATGACATGCCAGGTCTATGTACCGTCATCATGTATGCTTGATGGTGTCCACTGTCAGCATTTTGTTGGAACTGGCGTGATTATATATCATTCCAAAGAAATGGGGTTGGTTGCAGTTGATAAGAATACCGTTGCTATATCAGCATCTGATATCATGCTTTCTTTTGCTGCCTTTCCAATTGAGATTCCTGGGGAGGTATGGGGCAAAATTATACACAAAGAAGGCCGACTGTTTGATTTTCATTTGGTTTTCAGCAGAATGAAAAAAACAGGGCTTGACTTTAACTCTTATACTCCTCATTAACCATTTTAGGTGTTTGACTACTTCTTAGGTGGTTTTTCTACATCCTGTTCATAATTATGCTATTGTTGCATACAATCCTTCTGCCCTTGGACCTGCCGGTGCCTCTGCGGTGAAAGCTGCTGAACTTCTTCCCGGTAGGAAAATTTATACAAATTTCCTTTTTTCGTTATAGTTATACTGAACACTTATTATTTCACGCTGTTGCAGAACCTGCATTACGTCGTGGAGAGAGCGTGTATTTGGTGGGGTTAAGTAGGAGTTTACGAGCAACATCTAGAAAATCTGTTGTTACCAATCCATGTGGAACTCTAAGCATTGGATCAGCCGATTCTCCTCGTTATAGAGCAACCAACATGGAAGTCATAGAGCTCGACACTGGTACTTTGTTATTATCCATTGTTTAAAATGATGTTTAGATATAATAGTTTTAGTTCCTCTGTTCCAAACCTTTATCTGGAAACATATTGATCTTAGTTGTTCACTTGTGTTGTGTATGCAGACTTTGGTAGCAGCTTTTCAGGAGTGCTTACGGATGAGCATGGAAGGGTTAAAGCTATATGGGGGAGCTTTTCAACTCAGGTTCGTACTAATCGTGGATCAAAAAAGAAAAGGAAGGTTGGTTCCCTTAGTTCATTTCGAATCAATAGAAAGTTCACCAAAGCTGATAACTAAGTCTTGCTTGCAGCTGAAATACGGAAATTCAACTGAAGATCATCAATTTGCCAGAGGTATCCCTATACATTCAATCAGCCAGATCCTAAATAAAATCATATCAGGCGCAAAAGGACCATCCCTCCTTATAAATGGTATCAAAAGACCGATGCCTCTTGTTAGGGTTTTAGAGGTTGAGCTTCATCCTGCTTTACTTTCCAAGGCTAGAAGTTTTGGGCTCAGCAACAAATGGATCCAAGTATGCTTCAAACACTGTTATTATCTTTATATATGCTCTGATCGTTTTCTTTACGTATGATGGTACAGAACTTGGTAAAATACACAACTTAATGTTATTTATCTGTCGGCTGCTTTGCTCTAGGCTCTTGTAAAAAAGGATCCGGTAAGACGTCAAGTTCTACGTGTCAAAGGTTGTTTAGCAGGATCTAAAGCTGAGAATTTATTAGAACAAGGTGACATGATCCTTGCAATTAACAAAAAGCCTGTTACATGTTTTAATGATCTCGATGATGCATGCCATGCCTTGGATCTGTCAGATGACATGGAAGGAAAACTAGACTTAACCATCTTTCGTCAGGTTAATGAAATATATTACTTTGGACTTTATATTATTTGTCGTTCACCATCCACATTTTCGAGAATATTAACTGGTTTTCCTTTATTGCTTCTTAGGGACACGAAATGGAGCTACTTGTGGGAACAGATATAAGAGATGGAAACGGTACCACACGTGTAATTAATTGGTGTGGATGCTTTCTACAGGAGCCACACCCGGACGTACGTGCCCTCGGGTTTCTTCCCGAAGAGGGCCATGGTGTATATGTCACAAGGTATGGTTTGACCCTTATTGCATAATGAAGAGTCTTAATAGTCAGCATCAGGGACATGAGTAATCCCTTGAGCAATGCTTGGTCATGTATTGCCATTTGCCAGTATCTAGCAATTTTTACCCATTTACTCATGGATGATCGATGCAGGTTATGTGGGTCAAACGGGTAAGAATTTTTTTTAAAAAAATGGGAGGTCAAAAGGAAACGGATCAACTGAGACGTTTGTCACCAAAAGTTAATTTTATATAAAATCCCATAGATCATTTTGAAATTCAAGTTATGATTGATGTATGTCTAATCAACTTTTTATGTACATCAATTGTTTGTAATCAAATTTGACACGGTAACTATATAGAAGAAGTACAAAAAATTTGAAACAAAAATGTTTTGGATCACCATCCCATTCTGCATTACCTAACCCGCTCATTTTGCTTCCTCTAACTGCCATTATACTGGCTAAGTAAGAATCAGCCGGGGTAAGTTTGATGTCACAACCTAAAACACGTCCTCTCGACTTTCTATCATGGCTTGAAGACTGATCTTGGACTGTGCATCTATTTCATCATTTCAAGTTTCAACAATTAATCATTCGTGCGAAATTTGCAGGTGGTCTCATGGGAGTCCCGTGAATAGATACGGTTTATATGCTCTTCAATGGATTGTGGAAGTTAACGGGAAACCAACTCCTGACCTTGATGCGTTTGTTAGTGTGACAAAGGTAAAAATGTTTTCCTTCTTGTTCAAGGTTGTTGATGTGTTAGGTGTCAGGTGTTCGAATGTAATTAGTTAAATATGTATATAAATTTCATATATTTTGGAATACAAGAAAGTATCACTTTTTCTTTGATAAACTTGAAGTTAACAACCTCCAAAATAGCCTATTGGTTATCATCTTGGAGGAGGTCAGGGAAAGGTTCTGAAACGGTCTCTGAATACCCCTGTTAGGCAACATACACTCGGTAACCTAAATAAGGAGAACCGCCTCGTTTATTTAAATTTTAATTGAACTTTTAGAAACCATCCACTGTGATGCAGGCAGGATCCTAGTGAATGCATAACAGACGAGTACATTGGAATACATATATTCTTTATATACTAATTGTCCTGAAAGCCAAGTTAATTTGGGGATTGACTGTTTGTCAACATTGCAAGTGATGTGCCTGCATTAACCATACGATGGAATTGATGTGCAGGAAATCGAAGATCGGGAGTTTGTTCGTATAAAAATGATTCAATTAAATGGGAAGCCACGAGTGCTGACACTGAAACAGGACCTCCACTACTGGCCTACATGGGAGCTCAGATTTGACCCCGAGACTGCAATGTGGCACCGACATATCATTAAATCATTAGCAAATCATTAGCGATCGGTGATAGTCACTGAACACTCGGTACATATTAATTTGAATGATACTGCCAATTGGATTGTAATGTAGCATTATATTCAAAATTCTGAGCTGCTAAACATGGAAGTAAAAAGTGAAAGGAACTTGTTCCAAACATGTGATCCCTATGCTACACTATAAAACCGTATGTGTATTGTGTGATACTTGCTTTTGTTTTGGGTTTTCCTAGCATTCTGAACATTGTTTTTTGTTTATTACAGTAGTTTCCTTGGTTTCATTTGTTATAGGGTTGATGTGATATAGAAGAAAGTGTAACTTTTGTCCCTTTTAAAAGTATTTGTAAATTTCAATCAAAGTTACAGGATTATGCATTGTGATTATTTGATTATGTTAGATGATAGATGATTGAGATTGTCTTATGAAATGATAAGGGTTACGGGTTACTGGTAGAGAAGGAAAAGCAACCATGAGAAATGAGCGGAAACTTAAGGGTGAGGGTATCTGCTTGGATTCATAATAAGCAGATTCACATACCAATTATGATTATGATTTTTAAAGATTTAAGATCAAAGTAATTAGACTAAAATAAACAGGTCAGGAATCATAGAAAAAATGGTCTAATCTGAGATTCTGAGTTGCAATTATCATTTGTAACATATATAACCAACAATAGCAACTAATGCAAACTAAACTGTTTCCTCCATTTACAAGTTCACCTGCACAAACAATATCATATCGACGAGCGTAGATTTAACTGTATAACACATTTTCTTCGCAAAAAGATATCCAATTTCATTGATCTTCATAACAAAAATAAGAGACTGACCAGAACAAACTGATCTCCTAAACAAAAGGCTTAATGATTCAACAATTCTATATCAAGTTATCGACACTTATAAACAGTTAAATTCCAACAAACTTCAAATATTGACAACAAAGATTTATAAACATAGAATTATACTATAAACTTCAACAAAACTATATCTATAAGAGAGGTAGGAAATTACACTACAAGAATTCTGAGGGTGAAGTAGCATCTGCCTTCCCATTATCATCCAATTCCCCTGAAATCGGATGCTGCAGAACTTGAGGAGCCAAATTCCCCAACCCATCATTCACTGACCCGAAAAACTGACAAAAAAACCGAGCCATAACTCCAAGAACCTGCATTTGATTTTGACAAGCATTCGCATGTAATTCCATCATCTGTTTCTCATGTTCAATTTGCATACTCACCATCTTCTCCCTCCATTTCATTTCCTCCTCTTCCCACTTTTCCTCCACTTTCCTTCTCCTTCTCCTCTCCTCATCAAATTCCATTTCTAACCTCACCCGACTCTCCATTTCCTTCCTCGCCCACACCATTTCTCGATCCCTTTCCATATCGTTCGACACGTCTACAACCCCATCATCCACATTACTTTCTTCCCTCCTCCACTCTCTTTCCCTTCTTTTCTCTTCCCTCCTCATCACAACATCTCTCAACTCCAAAACTTGAGCACTAACCAACCCTTTTCTCGATTTTTTCGCACGAACAAAACCCGACTCCTCACCACCACCACCACTAGTCCCTTCCTCATCAATTCCCACATCACCATTTTCCAATTCATCAAATTCAAAAAACTCATCACCAAATACAACATTATTATCATCATTTTCATTTTCATTATTAATATCATTTAAACCCCTTTTATTACAATCGATTAATTCGATATCTCCGAAAACATCTTTATACTTATCGAAATTCTCCCAATGATTCTCACCATCTTCCCAATTATACTCACAATCTGAAACCCTGATTTTTTGCTTCACACCCAAATATTGATGACGCATGTTTTGTACTTTGATTGACACGTCACGCCATGACCATTTGAACGGAAAACTGATCGGATCACGAAGATGGTGAACGGAATTTACATGTTCGGCGATTGGTTTGAACTTTTTTTCTCGGGTTTTTAACTTGGCTAAGATTCCGGTGGTTTGGAGATCGGAGTATTTTGTTAAAAGGGTTCGTTCTTCAATCTCCGACCACTTTTTTCTCTTCATTTTGTTCAGATTCTGCCGGCGAGTAACCGGGAAAGTTGGACGGAGGAGTGGGAAGTCAGACAGGTGAGGAGTATCTGACTAGTGTGTGTAAGGATTATCAGGAGACCAAATGTTTGGTTATTGGTTTTCTTTTCGTGTTTTTATATTGGTAGATAAAAAGAAAGAAAGAAAGAAAGAAAGAAAGAAACTGCTCAGTGCCATTTTTTGTGGGTTTTGAGTTCTAGTATGTCGACGGTATATGGAGGAGGTTAAGATGTAGGTATAACTTATCCCTACCTAAGTAGAGAGACTGCTTCCAGTTTTTACCTAAATAGTAGAAAAGACCCTCCAACCTTTGCATGGGATGAGGATTGAACCTATGATCTCTGTTTCTAAAGGTAAGGATTTTTACCACTTGATCCAACCATGTTGTTTCTCGTATTTTCTTTTTCTTGTAACGGCTTTTAATAACGGAGAAATGATCTGCACCGTGGATTTACGAAGAAAAAATAATCCATCTCCTCTTGAAGTTTATTAAATAACGATTTGTTTAAAATTAAAAGCTAAACTTTTTGATAATTTTAAAAAAGCTATGAGATTGACATGTGGATGGAGTGAACAATGACAAAATGTCTATGTTATGTATTGATATAATTGGTAGTTTATGTTATTTAACGAACTTACCAAAACTGTCTAAATGATGCATGTAACCGACTTATGTGGCTGCCAACTCATTCGTTTATGCCTTTAGAACGCATAGTTATTATTACACTAGTTATCAACAAATTTTTGTTTACCAAACGACGAGAAATCCAAAAGCTATAAGAAGAAAAAGAGGAAGAAGTTCCACTTTAGAGAGAAAAGAGATGAAAAAACTTAGAGAGAGAAGTGAGCGCAAGAAATGAGATGAAAGGAAAGGAGGGAGGGAGGTTTTGTTTCACCACTAACCTCTCGCATCCTCTTCTGGCTTCTTCCGAGAAATGATTTGTTTAGTTAAAAACTTTAAACCCGAGTATTGTTCAAATATTTCGTTAACACAATATTACGTACCTCTAAATAAAATTGTATTTGGTAGTAATGTTAATCAATTAAGAAGTTGACTTGTGTACGCAGTTTTAGTGATAAATGGATCTTAAACTACTACTAGTGGCGTATTAGAAGTAATACGCAATTGTAAACTATTTAAATAGTTATGTTATGTCGTAGCCCATATCTAAAATCCAAATATGAAGTGTCACAGTCAAAGCAAAACAATAATACAAGAGTGATATACAAAAATTCACTTAATACTTTTACAAATACTGGAACCTAAACGACGAGTGACGTATGATCTCCAACAAATCCATTATGTGTGGAAGATAGCTAAAAGTCCATTGCTATACTCTTTCTAATAAGGGAAAGAAAAACTTCGGCTGAGCGAATTGCTCAATGTAAAGAAATAGAAAGACATATAGTGATATTCAAAATAGACATGATGCAATTCTGATGAATTATTTAACTCGTACAAAGATTTAAAAGATATTTTTAATGAAGCAAAAGTATTAAAGAAAAATTTTCAAAAAATAATATTAATTCAAAACAAGTGAAATAAATATTTTCGCATTTATGAAAAGAACATATCAATATCCAACGTTATCAAAAGCTTATAACGTTTTATATTTACAATGATAAAGAACTTTTACATTAAGAACCAAATAGTTATCGCCACCGTTGCACTACCATTACCGTTGCCGTCGCATAACGCAGGTATTCCTCGTAAAAGAAAGTTTTTATTTTTAGTGTTACATTTTTTATATTAATTTATATTTTAAAGCAAAATAAGTCTAAAAGTATATTACTAAAACGGACGGAATCTGTCTATAAATATATATTATATATATATTTCCCCATTTCCTTCAGATAAAACAATTCGTCAAGGGTTGGACTAGGGTTTGTGATAGGTTTACGGAGCAAACCTACAAACTCCCAAGATAAAACCCGTAAAGTGAGTGAGACTCCAAAAACAAGAGACAAGAGAAAAGACTAATCTTCCATAATTCATTCATATTTAACAGAGAATTACATCTGGTTATATATAGCCATGGAAACAAAGCAAATAAAATAAACTACCAAACTTGGAACCTACAATACGGAGAGACGTGGGGATGTAACCGTACGTCCATTACTCTCTTAATTGGCAAAGTAAAGAACACCTATATTATAACTACATTATAAGTAACTAAACACTAATTAATATTTATAAATATAAAACCAACAGTAGAGATACGTGCATGTATATATGGTTCTTCACATTCAAGCTATTTAGGCACGTATCAGTTTGATACGTGTAAGGGCAGGTATGGTGCATCATCTAATTTCATTCGATCGATATATAGAAGGGTCTGTTTGCTGATCTAAGATTAATAATAAAGAATTCTTTGATGCTTTCAGGTGTGAATTGATCGTAGACCCTTTTATCGGACTCATGCTGTAAGCGATCTTTTTTACCTTTTTAAATATTTTCAAATTATAAATTCGCATCGTGATTTTCCACTGGATCGTATCTGTTGTTTAGATGACGAAGATGTTTTCAATTTTTAAATGGGTTTTTCTTTTTTGGGTATGAATTTCAGGTACCTTCGTGATGGCGGAGCCGCCCCCTGAGGTACCTTTTTTCATCTTCTTCGCTATTTAATTAAAAACCCACAAACTGTATGGTGCATCATCATCATATATCCATATTCGTGCCATCTATCTTAATGTTTTGATGTTTTCAATCACGTGTTAATTTGTTTTTTTTACCCACCTGCTGCTCTAAGTTATGCCCTTTTTCTTATAATTTTTAAAAATTATAAATTCTCATCATGTTTTCCGCTCCTTTATCTGTTTTTCAGTTGTTAAAGTCTTACGAGTCGAGTCGATTTACACCTAAAACGATTCGACTCGTTAGATGACTCCTTTTGTCCAGACTCTTACGAGTTGCCGTGTGAACTTAGACCCGTCGCAAACTTATAATTATTGTAGCTCATTAGTTTTTATCATTTTATTGCGAATTTGGAGTATGTTTATGTCTCAAAACTATCGAATATGTTAATATTTTGCTAAATTTGTTAAAGATAATGAACTTATATTTTGCTGTTAAGACGTCCCGACTCTTACGAGTTGATTCACGTTCACGAGTAAAAAATCATGTAGTTACGAGTCGACAACTATGATTGTACGCCTTTGATGATTTTCTATTTCTTTTTTCAAATGAAATTCAGGTACCTTCATGCATGACGAAGCCGCCGCCCCCAGAGGTACTTATTCTCAACTTTTTCTTCTTCTTCTTCCTAAACTTACTAACTGTGTGTGTGTTTTCAGTTTACAGTTATCTGTATCGACAATGGTCGGAGAGCTGTTTATTGTGAAGAGGTGTATCACGCTCAAGTTAAGGCTGCTAGATTGTATTGTAAAAC
>JANDBE010000015.1:33934783-33946401 GCA_024320915.1 Erigeron philadelphicus
GCCTTTGATTATATACATATTTGAATTCCCAATAAAAGATATTCAATTGTGTTTGGTAAGTGGACATGTACAGTCCATCCCATACGTGGCAATGTGGCATGTATTTTCATGTGCTGTATTTTTTAAACAAATAGAAAACCACCCCCACCACCTCTCAAACTGTGTCCTCATATTTTTTTTCAAAACCTCCCTTCACCTGCCTCTTGTTTCTTCACTTGTATTATTCTTTAGTTTTTCTCATTACTTCTTCCGTTTCACTCTTTTGTTGTAATCCTGTATTCTGGTAGCATGTCGCCGGAACCATTTGTCGGTCATCGTTTCCGACGAAGTAAACAGGCTAAAATTTAGGTATCTGTATAACCATTTGTCAAGATTTGCAGCCGAGTGTGATGCAAGTATTATAACAGTGGTTTTCATAAAGCAAGACAACAAAAGAAATTTAGATAATCTCTTTTTTATGGTCAAATGAAGTTTTTGACGGCAGTTTCTTGGCAACGATTGCCACTAAAGGTTGGAGGTGACGGAAGTCATTGAGTTATGGCCAGTTGATGGTGCAACAGTGAGCGATGTGTTCATTGTTGCGGCCGCAAACCCATTCATGGCAACATGTTCGAATTTATGTATTTGTAACTATCGATCTTCATCCATTGTCGTCAATATAACTTTGTTGTTTAAGAAAGAACGGAAGATGCTGGAAATCCATGAATGGACATAGAGCGTAGATACATCGGCAACTGCTGGCGGTGGACATGGAATAAAAGTCGGCGTCCTTTTTTTATTTTTTTATTTTTTTTAGTTGTTGTAGTATCATGATAGTTAGGTAAAAGTTTTATTGTAATTACAATTATGCCCTTGGGATTAAAAAAAGAGCAAAAAATAAACGTATGTGAGAGGCACGCAACCCGGTACTTCTTCTTTTATTACTATGTATAATACGAATACGAATATGCAGACCCTTTTTTTTGTTTGTTTGTTTGTTCACCAATTATAATAATAATAATTCATCTAGGGTTTCATAAGCAATTAACCTAATTCGATTTCGGTAAGGGTTTTTATCTTTTGATAATTATTTATTAATTCATCACCGTCATCGTGTTGTTATAGATATTTAATGAATTTGTGATTCTTTTTTTGTTTGAATCTACCGTAGCTTGAATCTTGATAATGTCGAAGACCGCGCCGGTATTTTCATATTTTTCTTTCTATCTTTCTTTTTGCCATTTAATTGGATTTTTATAATTAGTATAAATAACCGTTTGTGTATATGTCCAGCTTACACAGATCTGTATCGACAATTCTTGGGGGATGATGGATATTGACGGGCCGGTTCTTGTATATAGGGCTCAACTTAAGGCTATTGAAGTGTATTGCAAAGCTATATTTCAGGTGATGCCCCAATAATTCTTCTAAATACGATTATTATTATTATATATGATTTCTGAAGGAGTTGTTTTCTTTATTATTAATTACAGGATAATCCAAAGCATTTGGTGGGCATTTATGGAATGAGTTCAGCACAGTGGGGAATTCTGCAGCTTCCCACTAATGATATCAAACAAATCCGAAGTACCCTTAGAGGTACGTATTCAATTCACTAATTTATATACATGTTTATTAATCTATTAATACATAGGTTGTTAATGTGTCACAGATTCAATATTAATTAATATGTGTTAACCCCTAAAACACATTAGTTTTTTCTAGTACATGTTGTGTGATCGATTTTTGCTATTTCTACCTTTCTGGACAAATGACAATTCATAGCTAGTGCCCTGGCGAAGGATTGCTATTTACACCATTTTTTTTTTTTTTTTTTTACAATTAACTCCTGCCCCCCTTTTTTTTTTCTTCCCTGGGTACCACCGTGCCTGACGGTCTGTGCTTGTTTCTCAGGTATACGCTGTAACGGCAAAGCGGATTTTGATTCTGCGCTTACGTTGGCATCGGGTCGTCTTTTGAATAGGCCCCCAAATAGGAATAACAGTTTGCTTATCTTTGTTGCAAGGTATGTAGTTCTGTGCTAAGTCTTATACTGAAATAGCGGTCATTATAGCGATCAAGGACCCATATTTGATAATTTATACTTTATACTACTTGAAAGAAAGTCTAACCTTAAAGGTGTCGATATTTGAAACATTAGTTTTATTGCTACTGTTTCCTTTGACTTTGGGCCAGTTTTTTTTTTTTTATATCTAATTTAAGTCCAAAAAACGCTATAACACAGCTAGTTGGACCGTTATAGCACCGATTTACTATATGAACTTGTGCGAATACTTTAATTGAAAATTATTTCCACGTAAATACAAATAAAAGGACAATCTCTAATAATAATTTTAAAAAAGTTCTGTTCTTTTTTCCACTCATTAAAACGAGTTTCTATCCTCATTTTCATCCGCACAAATTATATTTTTTTTTGGATATACTTGTATTGTACATAAAATTTATAATGACCCTAGTAAATTTCTATGGATAGGTAATATATATGTTTGCTAACCAATTAATTGTGTTCTTTTTTTTGCTGCTAGTCCTATACGTATAGTTTCTACATTGGTGAGCAACTATGGAGATATATTAAAAAAGCACGGTGTAGCCGTAAATATTGTCAACCTCTTTGTATTGGAAGACAGGGGATTGCAATTACAGGTTGGTGAGTTCAAGTATGGGAGGAGGGAGCTTGGTATCTTGGTTGCTCATGCCGATAATGATGGAAACAGCCACGTACTAGACGTCAAAGATCCATACTCTGTTTTTGATGTCATATCCAATTCTATACTAAAAAAGGGTCTTTACCTTGAGGAGAAACATCAGAAAGATGCCCAAGAGAAAGTTGATGTTAAACAACAGATGGAACCGTCTCACAAGGAGAGTGTCAATGTTAAAGCGCCAGGAAAAGTTGGAGCAATGTCACAATGAGAAGAATAAAAGCACTGCAAATGATGAAATTGTTCAACCACTGGGAATTAAACAGTACCCAACAAAAAAGACTCTCCCTTCCACTGAGAAAAAAGTTCAGGACAATCCAAACGCGAAAGTTAATGTCAAAACAAGAAGCGGAACTCTTGTGATGAGAAGTTTCCAGCCAACATTCTCCCTTGTGACAGATATGAAGCTTGGAGAGAATGAATAGGTGAAGTTTGAAGCCGCCTGATGCATGTCTGTTGCATAATTGTTTTCGTGTTCCTGCTTGTTTAATTGTTTATGTTTGTTTGCAAAACAAAACCACCGTATGAATCGATGTGTTATCGTCATGAATTTGTTAACCTGCCACAAGTGTTTGAATGACTTATTTATGCATTACATGACATGTCCTCACAAGTCCCTGGTAGATGTTACTTTGTGTATTGTTACCAATAAATCCAAACTGATCGCCTGATTGCCTCGAATCCAATATTGCTCCATCACAATATTGCTATAAATTTTTTATAAAAAAGATTTAAATCTTTATAAACCTCTTTTGTGTGTTGAATATCAGCTAAATTTATATCTTCATTACTGTATGTTGTTTTTTTTTAAGTCTAGCCTATTATTGGTTTGTTTTAAGACAATTGTCATCATGTACCCTTAATAAACTGTTACGGTATATATATTGCAAGGTCCACTTAGTTTTGAATATAGAGAAAAATGATTTACTTTTTTTAGTTGCCTGCAATTTTTTTAACACATACATCCGTATTAATATCTCTCTGTTGTTGCAACACGATCACAAAATACACATGATTAAGAACATACTATAATCACTTACTTCTAGAAGATACAAGTCACCAACATAGTCGTCAATTCGTAGATGATTTTTTGGAGGAGCCGAGGAGGTTCTATGGAAAAGAAAAAAGATACCGTTAGGATAGAGTAATGTATTCTATTGAGTCGGGTGGGCTCAAATTGAGTTCCCTACATATCAAAAATCTTTCCTTGCTTGCTAAATAGTGGCGGGCTGGTGGTGCCACCGTATCAAAAAGATAGAGCATACTAAAAGAAGAGTTAATTGTAAGATTTGTCCATATGGTTTGTACCTTTTTGCAATGGGGATCCTTTTTTAACTATCGTTGTAATGTGATCCCTATTTTGACTATTTTTTCGCAAAATTGATCCACTTTTGACGGATCCGTTATGAAGAGTCGTTAATTGTGCACGTGTTCAACATATAAAAGGGCAATATTGTCTTCTCATGCAAGATAGGGACCACTCGTGGAACTACTGTTTTTTTCTTAACCATCTTCCTTATCAACAACAACTACATTAGCAAAAGAGTATATCAAATCGTCTCTTTTTTTTTTTTTTTAAAGTTCAATCAATTTTAATTTATTCCTCACCATACATCAACAGAATACTGATAAAAATATGCAAAATACATTACACACCACCAAACTAAAACATAAATGTAACCAAATTGTCCAAGAACAAAAACAAAATATTATCCTATGCCCCTCACATCAAACGCATTTCATGAATTCCAAAATAGATCATATAACTTTGCACATGCCTTAATCCATAGGAAACTTTTTGCCTTTATTTCCTTAATAGTCATTCCAATCTATAATTTTAATTTATTTCCTTAATAGTCCTTAATAGTCATTCCAATCTATATGCGACGTAATGTAGGATGACGTTATTTTTGTCACTATTTTTAGCGTCTTATATCTGATGACGCAAAAATCTACGACTTTTTTTAAAGACATCTTACTTGACATCGCTAAGTGTGTCGCTAGCTTCAAATATGTCGCTAAATATGTCGCTAAAAATGTCGCTAAATGGCATTTTTCTTGTAGTGCTCATACATATATACACGAATAACATAATAAAACCACAAACTTAAATCTCCTGTAAATATATAAATTTTGTTAGATCTATACATATATTTGATCTTATTTGGTTCCTTCACCATAAAACAAAATCTTATGTATATAATAGAATAAATATACATATATATATATAGAATCACCAAAATAAAACCCATCAAAACTCATTCAAATCTAATAAACCAAAATCAAAAACTGATAGTGTGAAATGAAGTTTCTCTTGGTGGGTTTTATATAGATTCAAAAAATGATGAGAGAAAAATGATGAGTCTTGGTCTAGATGATCAAGATGGTATTTTTGGTGTAAAGTGGTGTCACGAAGGTGACTTGGTGGTGATGGAGTGGCGTCTGGTGGGGATGGGATGGTGGTAACACGGCTGTGAGGTGGTAGGGTAGTGTTAAGTTGGGTAGAGGGTGAAAGGAGGTGTTGGATGGTTGTAGATGGTGTTATAGATAACTTAAATGGTGTTTGGTAGATTTTCCGACGAACCAGCGGCGGTGAACGGCGGCGGCTTGTGGTGGGGGGCCAGATTTGGAGAGTGGGAAAAGAGAGAATGAGGAGGATGACATGGATTTGAAATAGAAAACTTTAATTTCAACTAATATCATTAGCCAAACAAAAAGAGTATGAACATAATAGGATCGGTAAGAGAGAGAGGGAGAGAGAGAACATGTAGCAGTATGTTGGTTGATTTGTTGTGCTGGATGAATAACAAAATGATTATCATATGACTATTGAGGTTTTTGTAGTGAAAAAAAAAACAAAAACCAAAATAATATTGTGTTTGAAAAGGGGGAAAAAAGTGATTATGGAGGAAGATGGGTGGAAAAGAACGAAAATGCTTCAACATGTGAAAGTCACATGGGTACTTGACAATAAACATTAACGAATCTGTTAATTTTGGACCGATTTTACGAAAAATAGTCAAAATAGTTACCTCAATTGCAACGATAGTCAAAAAGGAATCCTCATTACAAAAAGATACAAATCATAGGGACCAATCTTGTAATTAACTCTGGAAAAAAAAAAAAAACAAACTGCCCTCACACGTTTGCACTACAATTTTGAAAATAAATGCCTAGACTAATTAATAACATAAAAACATGTGATAATTAAATAAGAAAAACAAACTAAAAGAAGTTGTGTGAGTGACTTTAAAAAAGCCCATTACATTCACATGATTAATTCTCCAGTTGTGTCAAATGACCATGCCTGCTACTCGATTGGTTTTGGATTGTTGAGGTGGTCCGCTTGCCTATCGTAAAGTTGTTTGACAAATCTTCATTTTCTTGAAAGTAATAAAATTTCCGAAATAAGAACTGAAATCTATTCAGAAAGTAGTGGGTCTTGCCTTCCCTGCAAATTGGAAAGAACTCAAATTAAAACCAGAATTAAGACTATAAAAAATGTATGGAATGATATAGTAATGAATAAACGAGGGTTGTATACATATTTTGTGTAAATCCTTGTGTTTACAAAGGAATTAGATTAGAATACATAACATTAATGTATCCATGGGCTATTTAACCCTCGTAAAATCTAAAGATACAAACATTAAAAACTAAGGATAAAAATATGACCTGAAATACGTTGCATTAAATGACATGGTAGCTTTGTATATCTTCAAGCTGTGATATATCCCTTGCATCAGTTTGATTTATACATTCCACATAATTATATGTTCCCATCATTAGTTGCGAAAACCACGAAGAGAGTTGAAGTTCAAATGCCTTATCATTTTGATGACAATTCATTGGTGTCATGGCCATCCTTATGTCTATAAGGTGGCGAAATACAATCCTAGCAAATTTTAGCAGGTAACGTGGATCCCAACCATTGTATACATGACGTTTAGAATCATCATCATTAACATGTTACCATTGTATACAATACATTCATAATCATCATTATAACCATCTTTAGGTTTCTAGTTGCTCCATAAGGCTTTCAGGAATCATATCCGTCCAATTTTTTTTGGAAGAACATTTTTTTATATAATGAATCATATATGTATCACAATACCAGCGAGCTAAAAACTGGGTCATGTCACATATATGATGTAAGCGATTGTATTGCATAAAAACCATGAATGATACAAAACTTCTTCAAGTGTCACGCTCAGGCTGCATAACATTAAATAAATTTACGTTACGATTAGACCACCAAACTTGTACAATCCTAGTCTCTTACTACCTAACCTATATGACTTTTTATTAGATGAAACTGATACAATCTTAACATTAAAAAAAGTCATGTAGGTTGGGTAGTAAGATGCCAGGATTGTAAAAGTTTGGTGGTCTAATCATAATTTTATTTCATTTAATGCTATGCAGCCTGAGCATGACACTTGAAGAAGTTTTGTATCATCCATGGCTTTTTATGCAAGACAATCGCATACACTATATATGTGAGATGACCCAGTTTTTAACTCGCATGTATTGTGATACGGATATAATTCATCATAAAAAAAGAGTTTTTTACCCAAATAAAATTGGACGGATATGATTCCCGAAAGCCTTATGGAACTCCTGAAAACCTAAAAATGATTATAATGGTGATTCTGGATGTAATGTATACAATGGTAAAGATGTTAATAATGATGATCCTGAACTTAATGTATACAATAGTTGGAATCCATGTACCTACTAAAATTTCCTATGAACGTATTTCGTCACCGTATAGACATAAGGATGGTCGTGGGACCAATAAATTGTCTTCAAAATGATAAGGCATTTGAACTTCAACTCTCTTCGTGGTTTCCGCAACTTCCGCAAATGATGATGGGAACATACAATTATGTAGAAAGATGCATAAAACAAACCGATGCAAAGAATAAAACACAGTTTAAAGATATACAAAGCTAACATGTCCTTTAATGCAACATATTTGAGGTTAGATTCTTATCCTTAGTTTTTTGTTTGTATCTTTAGTTTTTACGAGGGTTAAATAGCTCGTGGATATATTAATGTTATGTATTCTAATCTAATTCCTTTGTAGACACAATGGATTTACACAAATATGTATACAACCCTCATTATCCATTACCATGTCATTCCACATATATATAATAGTCTTGATTCTAGTTTTATTTTGAGTTCTTTCCAATTCGCAGGGAAGGCAGGACCCACTACTTTTTGAAGGGGTTTTATGTTCCTATTTCGGAAATTTTATTACTTTAAAGAAAATGAAGATATGTCAAAACACTTTATGATAAGCAAGCAGACCACCACAACAATCCACAACCAAAACCAAATAAGCAGCGGACATAGGTCAATTTGATACAGGTGGAGAAATAATCACACGAATGTATTGGGCTTTTTCAACGTCACTCACAGAACTTCTTTTAGTTTGTTTATCGTATTCAGTTATCACATGTTTACATGTTTTTATGTTATTAATTAGTCTAGGAAGTTACCTCCATTTCCATAAGTGTAATGTAAATGTGTGAGGCAGTTTGCCGTTTTTTTACCATGTTCTATCTTTTCTTTACGGTGACGCCACTAGCCCACCACTATTTGGCAAGCAAGGAAAGGTTTTTGATATCTAAGGAACCCAACCCGAGCCCACCCGACTCAACAGAAGACATTATTCTATCCCAACGGAATTTTTTTTCTATTCCAAAGAACCTCCTCAAAAAATTATCTACGAAATGAGGACTATGTTGGCGACTTTACGTTGGTGACTTGTATTTTCTAGAAGTAGGTGATTGTAGTATGTTCTTAATCATGTGTACTTTGTTATTGTCGTTACAACAACAGATAGAGATTTAATATGGATGTTTGTATTAAAAAAGTGCATGTAACTAATAATAATCATTATTTTCTATATTCAAAATGTATGTTGTCTTTTAAAAGACAATGGATTTGGACAGTTTGCTGGCATTCTAAGGGTTGCGTGCTTGTTGTCTTGTGAAATCAATGGTGGAGGATAGATGCTCATCAGGAGCTAAAAGAGACAAACATAGAGAAACATTTAAGGCCAAGAGCTAAATGAGAAATTTAAGTGTGGATACCTGGCCATGGTAACAGGAAACGGAAACTTACCTATTAGCACCACAAATTTTGGACATGATAACATATCTCAACAGAGCACCACTTGGTTACAAATCACCATCTAGTGAAAAAGCAAGAACGCAGTTGCTGGATGAAGTTTATAGAGATGTCGATAAGGAACCGGCTCCTGTCAAGGACACATGGTATGCTCAAAGTGTTTCGATTGTCTCTAATGGATGGTCTAACAATAAACGTGAACCTTTAATTAACGTTCTTGAAGTGAATAGTCGAGCTCCAATGCTTATGTATGCTCGGAATTTTATTGGTGAGGAAAAGACTGGGGTAGCAATAGCTAATTACTTGCTTACGGCTATTAACAAGGTAGGATCATCTAACGTCCTAGGTGTAGTAACCGATAACCCGGAAAATTGCAAGTTAGCGGGGAAAGAGATTGAAAAGATTCACAATCACATTTTCTGGTCTCCTTGTTGTGTTCACACGTTGAGCCTTATTTTTAAAGACATTGGGAAAGAATTTTATTGGTTATTTACTGCATAAGGCTAAAAGGTCGTTTATGGTGTTTCAAAATAATTTACGAGTAGTAAATAAAGCTAAAAGGTTGAAGGTGAAGACGTTTGACATCCATAATAATTGTTTAACGGAGAGTACTTTTTATTTGATTTTTCTTTTATATATTACTCGTACCACTTATAGTTTTGTTGATTATTTAATTAGTAAAAACATATGATTCATAGAATTTTATTATCTGATTTTTCTTTTACATTACCATTTACCAATGGTTAAATATTGATGGTTAAAAGAAGAAAGACATTTATAGATCATAAGCGGTAGATAAGAAGAGATGATGAAAAGAGATTGTATGGTTAAGCATTGATGGTTGAAAGTAAAAAGACATTCGTGTTCGGTGTTGTTAAATATAGACTAAAAGTATACCTACATAATGTTCGGTGGTGGATGACTTTTTTTAGAAAAATTATTTTTTTTTGGTATAAATTAAATTCAAAAATGAGAGGCAAGGGTGTAGTTATCGGCAAGTTCTTTTGACAAGTTTTGGCAAGGTTTGACAAATTGACAAACCTATAACATGTGTATCGGCTAATTTGGGCAAATTGTATTGGCATGTAGGATGGACTAGTTTTGGCCGATTGTAGCAAAGAATTGGCAACAAAATAAAGAGCAAGATTCCTTCTTATTTTGTTTGTATATGTTGTCTTTTTATTTTTTTTGCAAGTTTTGGCAAAGAATGTCACTACACCTTTGGTTTTGGCAAGTATTGGTTAGTTATTGGCAAAAAATGATTTGGACACATGACGATTTTTTAATGGCTCAAAACTTGCCAAATTGCCAAGCCATTGACCCTAGACCCTTGCCCCTTATGGACCTATGAACATGGTCCATCATTAAAACAGGAAATCGAAGTACCACAATATCGCTAAACAAGTACTAACATTTCTATTTAATGATTGGTTTTTAGTGGTTTTTTCTTGACAAACATGGGAAGAAATGTGTAATGCTATCACCAAGAGTAGCGAGGGTAATAAGTGGACGCAACCCGACTTGCCAGTCTTCCCATGAATCAAGGTTCGTTCATCATCTTTCCACCATAAATCTTCACATCTTGTTAAAAGTTATGTCTTCCATTACCCTTTTTCTTTCTTACTACTTTAAACTACTTTAAAAAGTTCTTGCAACAATATCCTGCTCAATTCTAGTATTTCTATAGCACACAAGGTTATTTCCATTTTTTCTGCAGATTTGGAGAAGCGTTGCAGATAGAATATGATTATATCCTTAATCTTCATGGTGATATCGATTCCTGTTTAGTATCACCTGACACATCATATGCAAGTTACCTCGTATACAAATTACCAGAAGACCAAATCAAGTGTGATGCTCCTGTTGAAGTGAGATGCGAAGATATTTTGGGTCAACTCGATCAGAATAAAGGTGCTTCTTGGTATATCTTTTTAGCTACTCCTATAACCCCAGTCATTGCTAGAGGCAAGGTTGACAGAAACATCTACAACCCATTGAATAGACCCAAAATAGAAGGCATTCCTCACGAAAGGAGCGATAATTGGATGGAAGTACAAGTATGGAAGTTTCGAACCACTACTACCACCGAAAAGATTCATATGAATCTTAGTTTGACGTCACGCAGTTCCCTTTGGCTTCATGGGCTTATTGTACAAGGCATTGAGTTTAGACCAATATAGAAATATACTTTTTCTTCCCCTGTTTTCTGTTTGTGATATCTTTATATATTTATTCTTCGAAAGGGAACTGTGTATGCATCTTGTAAATGTTCTCTTTCACAGCTTTTTATGTATTCTGCAATCGTTAATTGTTCAACGTACCAAGTATATGTACTATACAATCTGTTAGAGTGGGTCAGATTTTATGGCTTATATGTGAAAAGCAATTTATATGTGAAAAGCAAGGGAAGATTTTATGGCTTATATGTGAAAAGCAATTTATACTAGTAATTTTTGAAGATGCATTTGTATCGATTGAAGATCATTTTTTAATCGAATGAGTACAATTTAGAGTTTTCAATTATTAGGAAAACTTTCATCATGATCAATGTATTTATTTATATATACGAGAGAAAGTGCCCGCGTGTTACGGCAGTGAGATGGTGGAGGTGATAGGTCATAGGAGGTAATGTTATAGAGTGTGATAGCAAATGCTTTAACCTTACGGGCTTCGTCTTCAGATTTAAAAATTTGTCGAAAGTATATCAAATGACATCTTTAATGAAAAAACATGAAATTTTAAAAACACTAATACAATTTTTATAATTTATCG
>JANDBE010000015.1:34110766-34126010 GCA_024320915.1 Erigeron philadelphicus
ACACAATGATTCGAGATATGATGACGAAAAAAATGCAATGGATTGGTTGAAAATCCAAAAAAAGTGTGAAAAAAAACCCAATAAGTAACTCGTGCTTGATAACTCGAACAAAATACGATATGACAAAATCAGATTAGTAATTTAGGATGTATGGTGGACGAATAGTAACTCGTTACATAGGGGTCCATTTACTGTTTATTATTCAGTCCTTATTAATATAAGCATCTAATACCAGGTTGATGGGTTTGAAGGTTGTGATGCCAATACCCTAAAGCCACATATACAATAGAACATAATTTCTGTTTCAAAAATGATAAAAAGACCTACTAAAAACACTTAATCTTTGGCCTAACCATTTAAATTAGCCACCTGTCAATACATTTTAAATAGCCATTAATTATTTTGTATTATTAATACTATACCCCTAATTATTTTTTCACATATACAAGTAATACATAGATTTATAAATCTTGCTTATATAAATCCTTCCAGGTGTTTATATCCCATCTCCTTGTAAGTATTCTTCTAACCCTAATTTTTTTACAAGCTCGTAATCTAATATGATCCAATTTATTTACATGCTTTCACTAGATTAAGCATTTATGCTTTTCGTAAAAGACAATGTATTGTTTTTCGGCTTAAGAAATATACCTATAGCCCATTATATTGCAAAACTTGATTGTTAGCCTAGAAAACACACTGCCTCTGTACAAAAACATGATTCATAAATAATATAGCATGTACATGATTTTCAATTTAACTACTAGTATTAATGTAACAGGGGCCTATATGATAGCTTACTTTTAATTAGTTCAGTTCTGTAATATTTGAATACGAACATTATTCTTTACTTTTATTTTGTGTGAGCAGTACATCATTTGAATATGGTGGAAATACATGATGTTGAACCTTTACATAATGAAGAAGAAAGAACACGTTGAACCTTTTGATAACCAACAACTTGATGATTCAATTCATAATATGCCAGAGGTGGGTATGAAATTTGATTTAGAAGAAGAGTTATATGAATATTTCAAAAAATATGCCTATACAGTGGGTTTTGGAGTGTCCAAAGCAAATGTTAGAACAAAGGGTGATACAAGATACTACTCACTTCAATGTTCAAAAGGAGGAGTATATGTATCTAAAACTGAATCTAGTAGGCCAAGAATGTCGATCAAAATTGATTGCAAAGCAAAAGTGAGAGTAATCGTTAAAAGTACTGGTAGATGCATGATCTCTACAGTTTTCTTATAGCATAACCATGTTTTAAGTCCAACAAAATCACGATTTTAACGATCTCATAAGAAAATGGATTCATATACGAAGAGAAGACTCGAGTTAAATGATCATGCAGGGATTCCGTTACACAAAAATTTTCATTCATTAGTCGTTGAGGCGAAAGGGTATGAGAATCTGTCGTTTGATGAAAGAGATTGTCGAAACTACATTGCAAAAGTAAGACAACTAAGACTTGGGGCTGGGGACACCGAAGCACTTCGAAATTATTTTGTTCGTATGCAAAGGCGAAGTCCAAACTTTTTCTACGTTATAGACATAGATGATGAATGTCGTTTGAGAAATGTATTTTGGGCAGATGCAAGGTCTAGAGCCGCTTACGAGTCATTTGGGGATGTTGTATCTTTTGATAGCACATACTTAACAAATAAATACAGTATGCCTTTTGCTCCTTTTGTGGGAGTGAACCACCATGGACAATCTATATTATTAGGATGTGGTTTAATATCATACGAGGATATAGAGACGTACGTGTGGCTATTTAAGTCTTGGTTAGAATGTATGAATGGACGTTTCCCAAACGCTATAATAACAGATCAATGTCAATCAATGAAAGCAGCAGTGACACAAGTATTTCCACAATCTCATCATCGTCTTTGTCTTTGGCATATTATGAAAAAGATTCCTGGAAAACTAAGTAGTTATAATCAGTATAAAGCAATAAAAAAGACTTTAAAAAATATTGTGTATGAGTCCTTAGAGTCTCGAGAGTTTGAAGACGGATGGGCCAAAATGATTACAGATTATAATCTTGAGAAAAATGAGTGGTTGTCATCTTTGTATAAAGATCGCATGCGTTGGGTACCCGTCTATGTGAAAGTAATATTTTGGGCAGGAATGTCTACAACTCAAAGAAGTGAAAGCATGAATGCTTTTTTTGACGGGTATGTTAACTCAAAAACTACTTTGCGACAATTTGTTGAACAATCTGACAACACACTAAAGAGCAAGATGGAGAAAGAAAACAAGGCTGACTATGCATCTCTTAATTCTTCATACCAATTACTAACTTGATATCAGTTCGAAAGGCAATTTCAAAAGTTGTACACCAATGCAGTTTTTAAATTGTTTCAAGATGAATTGAGAAGTATGATATACTGCAATCATTCATTGTATAAAACAGATGACCCATTATCATTATATCATGTCATGGATATCCAAGAAGGTAAGTATGAAGAATTCAAGAGAAGGGTTGTATATACCGTGAGTTATAATGAGGTTGGATGTGATATCAAATGCACTTGTCATTTGTTTGAGTTTCGAGGTATTATCTGTAGGCATATTGTAAAGATCTTAATCGAGAAGGGTATTAATGAAATTCCATCATGTTATGTTTTGTTTCGATGGAGAAAAGATGTGAAACATCGACAATACTTTGTGACAAATTGTTATGATGATTTGAAGAGCGGAGAGCAAACTCACCAATTTGATCGCATGTGTACTAACTTTTATGAAGCTGCTCATATCGTAGATTCTCCAGAAAAGTATGAATTTTTGATGAAAAGTATAAATATTGCAAAAGAAAAGCTAGATGATAAGTCGAGTTGGAGTGTTAATAGTAACCTGATTGAAGATGTTTCAAGTCTTGGTGTTCATGATGCTTTGGAATCAACTAGCAAAATATTATCGCCTAAAAAAGTACGCGGTAAAGGTCGTCCGCCTTCGAAGAGAAAAGAAACCAAACTTGAAAAACTTGTAAAGACAAAAAAAGAGAACTTCTAAGGTATTGTTATATCCATTGATCTTGCCTGTCTTTTAAGTCGTATTTATTTGATATAGTTTGTTATTTACCATTTTTAATAGTTGCAGGCATCAAAAAGAAAAGAAGACATACAACTCCAAAGATGGCCATTGTTATCAAATATGTCAAATGATCAGGTAATATTTGCATTAACCTTAACATGAAAAAACTATATATAGTCTAATATAACTCATTTAATATCACAGGCAAATTCGAGTTCGGTTAACATGACAAACACTACAACTTGTAAACAAATAACAATCCATGATATCTTGTCTACAAGTAAATATAGCTTTGATCTTAATGATTGAGCAAGCAATATGTCAGTCTTATATATTCTATCTTTTGTTTTGGTTACATGATATATCAAAATTTGGGTAGATTAACAATTGTGTCTTTGGCATTATACATGCAGGTTTGGATTTCTGGAAAATATGACTATTTCGTGAGCATTTTGAAGACATGTTTTCTTCTTCTTTCTAATAATAACCGTAGTATTTAGCGTTATCTAAATTCTAGACCAATTCAATTTTTATTATTTTGCTTCTCAATGTTTTTAGACCAATTCGGTTTTTATTGATTTTGTTGCACATCATTCTGTCATAACTATTAACTAGTTACTTTTATTCCACTATGACAAGTTATCATGATTTTTCTTGAGGTTCTATACAAAAATTAAGATATGAGGTTAATTGGAATTTGTATGCAAAGTATAATTCGTGTACCAAAATGATTCGTGTACAAAAATTAGTGTATGAAGCTACTATGAGTTTTATTAGTGTACACCAATTTGTTGTTGTGCTCTGTACAAAAAATAAATTCGTATATGAAGTTCGATCTGCACAAAAGTTGGTAATTAGAATTCATGGTTGTTAAATGAAAGACATTAATTAATGAGATAAAATATAAAACAACATTCCGTAAAAAAAGAAAAAGGGTAAAATGGGAATATAATTTATTTATATTTTGACTTAAAACAAAAATGACAGATGGCTAATGTAAATGGTTAGGCTAAAGATTATGTGTTTTTAGTAGGCCTCACTATCATTTTTGATCTATTAAACATATTTTGCCGAACATAAAAAGTCAAACAATATAATGAGTTAAATGTACGGATCGTCCCTGTTGTTTACACACAACATCACTTTTCATCCATATACTTTAATATTATCAGTCTTGTCATTTATAGGCGAATAAAGACCAAAGTTCGTCTTTTAAGTTAACGGTCGTCAATTAAGCTTTCATTAACCATTCCATGTGTCTTTTTACATCCTTTTCCACATTTTTAGGACCAAAGTTGATATTATTATTTTTTTCTTCTACCTATACAATATAAGTCTCGACTATATATCATATATTGATTTTTATACGCTAAAGAGAATACTGTAATATTTAAACATGTTATCACATGCATTTGGTATCACCAACGATAACCTAATAACACTACACATATCCTAAAGTTATTGGTCAAAAATTTTAGTATTTAATGCCATTTATTAAAGGAAAAAAGAAATACACCTTAAAAGTTTTACGTGCATAAAATAACAAAAAGCATTCCTCCTCCAATTAATATGTATATAATATCATTTGCTTTTATAATTTTTCTTCCTGATTTATAAGTACGCATGTCAAAGTTTGAGTGCAAACATTCCTAATTTCTAGTATCATTAAAACTTTTAATTTAATAATCATAATACAAGTAGAAACAATCATAATCAACTTGTTCCTAACGAGTATCATCATCATTATAAATATTATATAGCTACCTATTATGATTAGTATATAAATAAACAAATAAAGCAAGATGCATGCGATAATATACGGATTAAAAAAGTTAATGTATGCAGAGCGGATCTCATTAAAGGTCCGTGGGGGCCCGACCCCCTCCGCCGTTTATTCGTTTTTACTGTGATTTTATTTGAACTTCGTTTTAAAAATTGTTTTCCTAGTATTATATTTGGATCTCGTTTTAACGTATCCTAGACCTATTATTATTAGGTTCAAGTCTGAAGAGTCAGGTTTTACCCCTATTGATCGTTGTGTTTTTGGACGGATCAGGGTTTTCCTTCCATCGGATATTTGAAATAGGCATTTCCTTTTCAAGGGAGCTCTCAGTTAAGACAATATATGTTTCCAACAAAATTCACCTTTAAAAAAAAAAGGTATTTGGATCTCGTTTTTGACATGCCCCGTGATTTTCGACCGTCACTGGATATATTAAAACCTTTTGTTTTAGCTGAGAGACAAAACAACAAAATTCCAAAACATGCATGTGACTTGTGACATGTACATTAAAAAGATACGTGTCTTAATATATATAAGTAACGAACCATACAATGCATTACAAAGATAGGTACAACTTCTTTTATAATAATATAATCGATCTATGCGAAACTCAAGCAAATTCTGATACAACTTCTTAATATACAAAGATAGGTACAACTACCTAATCTTTGTTTCACATAATATATGGAGGAGGGGTTGTTGTTGAAACATGCGGAACAGCAGCAGCGGAGATGGCCGAAGGATGTTGAATTCGCGGAGGAGGTCAAGAGGACTTGTTATATAGCGTTCCCAATGGTCGCGGTCACAGTCTCACAAAACTTGTTGCGGGTCGTTTCCATGTCTATGGTTGGTCATCTTGGTGAGCTACAACTCTCTGGCACTGCAGTTGCTACTTCACTCACTAATGTCACCGGCTTCAGCCTCCTCGTATGTAATGTCGTCTTTTTTCTTTTCACTTTTTCTTTCGGCGAGTGATAAATATACAACAATGTTTACCCATCTACGTATGTTTTATACATTTATACACTATATAATATAAGATATATATCTGTTGTGGATGACTACTTATAAATTATAAACAATGTTGTAGTATAAGATGTACATGCATCTTTTGTAGATTTATCACTATATAGTATAAGATGCACATTTCATTTAATATGATCAAAATCGGCCTTGTAACATTTCACAACTTTTTGAACTTGAAATCGACAGTTTGGAATGGCGAGTGCGTTGGAAACTTTATGCGGTCAGGCTTACGGAGCAGGACAGTACAGAAAGCTTGGTTACTACATGTATGGCGCGATAATTTCTCTGCTTTTGGTCTGTTTCCCCATTTCTGTTTTATGGATATACATTGACAAATTCCTAATCCTTCTTGGCCAAGACCCTTTGATTTCGGCTGAAGCACGTAAATTCTCAGTGTGGCTCATCCCTACCCTGTTCCCTTATGCCATACTCCAATTAATTATTCGATATTTACTGTCACAAAGTCTGATTTTTCCAATGCTATGGAGCTCAATAGCTGTACTAGTTCTTCATATACCTATATGTTGGGCTCTAGTGTTCAAGCTGGGTTTCGGGATTGTTGGAGCAGCATTAGCAATTGGAATAGCGTACACTTTGAATGTGATCTTTCTTGGGTTTTACTTGTATTACTCGAAAGCATGTGAAAAGACTCGCGTCATACGTTCACAAGATGTTATGACAGATATTAAGGAGTTCTTCCGCTTGGCCATCCCCTCTGCTATCATGATATGGTAAAATCTCTTGTATACAAGGACCCTTACAGCTTTTGGCACATGATTCATGTACCAATTACTTATGTACCAACATATATTCTGTTAATTTTTTGTGTAGTCTTGAATGGTGGTCGTACGAGATTGTTGTTTTGCTGTCAGGGCTACTGCCAAATCCACAATTAGAGACTTCAGTGCTTTCGATATGGTATGGCAATCTTCTTTTGAGTAAACTCACAAGATTGAAACTTTTGAACATCTTTTACTAATTCATAGTATGTGTATTCATCTACTGCAACAGCTTGACGGTTGGTGCCTTACACTACTACATACCATACTCATTTGGGGCGGCTGCAAGGTTTGTTCTTCAGACTTCAATTAATGTTTCACCCAAGTTACAATAAGTTCTTTTTATAAGGTAAAATGTCACTGTTTGCAGCACACGCGTATCCAACGAATTAGGAGCTGGGAATCCAAAGGCTGCAAAAATGGCTGTCTTGGCTGTATCGGCTTTAGGAGCAGTGGAAGTGATCTTAGCCATCACCATTCTTTTTAGCTCTCGTTCTGTTCTTGGATACGCATTTGGTAACGAAAAGGAATTAGTTGACTATGTTAAAGATATCACCCTCCTCCTTTGTTTCACCATATTTGCAGATACAATACAATCAATTCTTTCAGGTTCTTTGTTAAAACCTTGCTGAAATATGTCCAGACTTTTAAACCATAAACTCATAAAGAACAAAGATAAAACTTCTGAATATTGATATTCTTAACAGGAGTTGCTAGAGGGAGTGGGTGGCAGCATATTGGGGCATACATTAATCTCGGGTCATATTATCTTGTCGGCATCCCTATGGCGCTCGTACTAGGGTTTATGTGGCAACTAAAAGGGGAAGGATTGTGGGGTGGACTTTGTTTCGGATCTACAGTGCAATGTATTCTGCTTACTCTTGTAACATGTTTCACTAATTGGGAAAAACAGGTTCTTGATTTAACCCACAATTTCTATCCGATCTTACTCTGCTAGTCCACCAATTGATCAATTTAATGTTCCTTTTGTGGTTTTCTCAGGTCACAAAGGCAAGAGAACGGGTGTTTTACAGGGCAAATTTTGATGAGGAATGACTCTTTAATTAAAAAAACAAAACAAGCTTGCACATGAACAATGAAGACTTCTCTACTAACCGGAAGTGCTGAAGAGGCAAACAACCAATACTCAGATATACAATATATAGATGGGAACCTTCAACAGTGGTTTGATGGAAGCCATATGATGTTAGTTTGATATTAGTTGCATTCATTTTGTATAATATTAATCGAGTTACTTACTATAGCTTTATTGTTGTGTCCATGGATATATTTTCAGAGAGAATAATGAACAATAATTACAGCAACATTGCAAAGTTTCAGTTTTTCCTACCTTCATAAAAAACATCTACCAACAATTTTACTTTTACGTAGCTCAGAACAAATAACAAAAGAGATTAAAGATCAACACTACGTGAATTTCCAAGTTATAAAATGAATTTGTATCAAACTTAACACATTGTTCACCTAGAGCGTTTTGGGCCAAGAGGAAAGGAAACTCGTTGACCGATATTTTGAGTGATGTCGCTTTGTTCTTGTGATGGATCAGTTCTAGAATCACTACCATCTTCCTCTTCCTCTGTTTCTTCAATAGCTTCACTTGTTCGCTTCTTTGAGATCACAAGCTGGTAATTTGGACTAATCAAGGTGTCTGCCTCTGGAGGCAACGCCATCCCTGGTGTATTTATCGACTTTGGCAATGGAATTTTGTTCCTGATCCTTGCCAATTCTAGTAGGACCTTTCAAAAAAATCATTTCAAAATCATTGAACATAACAGAATACATGAGGAGATTCAACTAAGATTGTGTAGATTAGCATACCTCTCGTGGAGGGGGTTGGGAGAAGCTGAAATTGACTTTTGACTGAATAGCTAGTTTGACATCATCAGAATCGATAGTCAACTTTCCAGCGTGTTCAGAGTATACCTGTGCATCTGTAAGCACATCCACCACATATCGATACCAAAGTTCCAGAAACTGGTGAACAACACGTGGTTCATAGTGGTCGACTCCCATTGATTTTAGCAATGTTTTAACAATCTTGGCGTCCCTTGGCAAATCCTCCTCTCCATCAGCCATTCCTCAAATCTGATCTGCAATTTAATCCTACGTTGAATTACTGTTCGTCTCTGGAAATATATACTCGTATCTTTTATTGTTTAAGGAACTGAAAATCATTATGGAACAGCAGGTGTAACAAGTACAAAAACTAATGTCCCAACAAAAGATTCTGTCAAATTTATGAACACTAATATATATATTGGAATAAATAAGCAGATCTACTATATTTAGAAAGAAACAACAATAGAAAGCCTCTAAGGTATAAGCATTTGCCAGTATCCCGTATTACACACATCTACAATAAATATTAGGTGCAAAAGTTTTGAATGGTCCAAAGTAAAAGTTGAAGCCACGACCAGAACTACCTGCATCAGTTACATATTTTGGAATGGACAAAACAGCAAATGATAACAAGCTGACAACTTTAGATCTAGTGAAATTTAGTTAAGCGGATTACACATAACTAAACTAATTCTAACATAATATATTTAAAAGCGATTTCAGGTTTTAGCGGAAATATAGCGTTCAAGCCATCAAATGTACAAACTGCGAATATATCTTCTTGAATCTAACTACCAAAAGTCCACAACCAGTAATATATAGACCAACTAGCAACCTATCAAAATTTAAATATAGATGAATGGAATAAACAGAATAAGGCAGAAAATTGGGACACCGAAGCCGGGGTAGAAATGAGAGCTGCTAAAATAGCAAAAACTCGAGTCAAGAAGACAGAGGAGCTAATCCAAAGCGTGAGTAGTGAGGTTAAAATCACAAACCACTATTTGTGGGTTAACTGGTTAAGTAGTTTTGCCTTGCATGCCTAGAAACATACCTCCTCTGTTTCCCAAGAATACATCTTTAAGCGTCAAGGTTAAATTCTAACTTTGAAATTTCATATTTACTATCGTTTCCTTAACAAACTAAATGCCAACATCTTTCTGAATTGTCGTGTTGATATAAAGTCCAAGTATAGTCAAGAAAAGGATCTTCAAAAGTAACTGGTTTCAGATCACAACTGATGCTGAAAATCATTTAACTGGAACTTAAAAGTAAAACTTAAATGTCACTGGGAGTGAAAGGCTAAGGGACACAGTCGTTTCTAAGTTCAAACCCGCCAACTGGGACCAATAAATTTAACAACGACCTTAGCTCCAACGAAAGCCCTTGCTTCAGCAAAATTGACAAATACTCGACCATGAAACCAAAACTTCCAAAATCAAAGAATAAAAGCCACGGACTCTTATAAATTCCTTCATGTATACCATGCAATCAGTGTCGGTAAGTTATCATCAAATTTTTAGGCATTTAATCAGATAAATAATAACCCACACGAAACCCAGAGGGGCTGCACAGACACTGGCTTAAATGCTGCCATAAAAGATAATGCTAAACTTTATGATCCTAGAAAACTTTGCAGCGACTTTTACCACTTAACTTGTTTATCTCAACTTTGCAAGTTTCTGTTTTTTCGACAGAAAACAAAGTCGAGACAAGTAAAAAGTACACTAATAGAAGTCTCATCCAAACAAAAGTGAATAGAATGTGTATTAACAAAGGGGTAATCCACAGTACACAATTTCATACAAAAAAAGCGACATATGTATTTAGACTAGCAAAATTATCGATACACACAATCATAATGAGGTTCAAAACTTATTAAATAAAGAAACACAAAAGCAGAGAAATATCACGAATCAACAAAGAAACTAACTTTAAAAGGATTCACTTAAACTTGTGAGACATGAAATTGACTTAAACAATATCATTTTAGCTTATAACATATTACATTAAATAAAATTACGAAACCGAAGCTTAGATAGTTTCACTAAGTAGAACTTCTATGTTCAGAAATTAAACGAACATCACCCTTTTAAATGAACTTTTCAACCTATGTGTTACTCGTCAATGCTTGCCTAAAAAATATAATAATATTGTTTCAAAATCAAGTAATCAACAATATTGCCAGTAGCTAACGTTCACAATCTTCTTATTCTAACTCAATCGAGTACGATACATATTGCAAGACACACTTTACTTTAGGTGTTTGTGAGTGTATACTTTAACTGCATATAGCTTATTGCGCTTTTCGAAAGCGAAAACGCACCTAGTCTTTCACTATTAGCCTATTCGACACATTTTAACTTATTTCAAAGAAAAAAACACACTTGATTTTGAGCCTTTTAAGTGCTGCTTATTTTGAACATAGCTTTTAACCCATAAGCACTTAAAAAATAAGCCAAATCCAAGACGACAAAACTATAGATTCTTTTCTACATAACCTAAAACTGACATCCATGTTCTCGCTAATCGCTCATTGCTCAATTTGACACATTAAATAGCTAATAATAACAAAGATTTCGACTAAAAACTTGTTTATCTTTAAGACCCACAACCTAAAAGTACTTTAAGAAGCTGCGCATAAATAAAGTTTGTTCATTTAGGCATTTTAACAAACACATTGTGGGCTAAAATTTAAAACTCACCAAATACATACCATATAAACTTAAAACCAACAATTTAGATACAAATTCTGTAAGATAGGTATTTTAACAAACACATTGTGAGCTAAGATGAAAACCCACCAAATATATATATACATATAGAATTATATAACTATCAAATAATACATCATCAACAATGAAGATCTGATCATATATTTACAGCTATGAAAGAATAAAAAACTACAGAAAGTGACAAGGTATAATGAAATGACATTACTAAGAAAAATTATAGTAAAAACAAGAATAAGAGAACATTGAAATTACCACCAAATTTAGTCGTCACACAATGGCTTAGAATCATGTGTTTTTGTTGTAGTTTGTATGTGTTGTTTAAAAGTTAATAATAATAATAATAATAATAATTTTATATGTACATTAGATATATAGTACTTGTATGGATTGTGGGATGAATGTGAATATTATTGAGAGAGAGAGAGAGTGATTGGAACATGTGGTTGTTTGTGGGGGAGAAAGTGGGCAGTGGTTTTCTCTCAAAGGTCTTTTTCATTTTTTACAGTTTTAACTTCCTTTAATTTTCAAATTTCTTCTTAATCGGATTCCTTTATCTTTTTCATGTGAAAATATTACCAAAAGAGTTTTATAAAAGTTTTATAAACGTCAACATAGAGATAAAGTAACTATTATAGATTTTAAAAACAACCAGGATGTATCTATCTAAGAATTCAAATCTTGTGTAAGGAAAACTATTCCAAGTATCCTATATCCTGCTAAGTTATCAACTTATCATAGTTGACAATAACAATTTTTTTTTATTTAGGTTGACAGTATTCAAAATTATCATATAATGGTGAAACCTTTTATATACTCTAAATTACAAAATATAGACCAAGAGTCATTACGAGTGATTTAAAAAAGAAAACTCATGGGACGTATCACTCTAGAGGGTCGAACCTGTGACTTGGGATAAAATCGGGAATGACTCTAAGTAATGGGCTAACTTTCGATATAACTGGTCGAGATCATGTATCCGATTTTAATAATGAAGTAGTAATGGGTTCAAGTTTCAGATTCAACAATAATTTGGGTATCTTTTTTTTAAAGGTGAATTTCGTTGGAAACTTCGTGTCACGGTTCGACAACGAGAGGTCTAGCATACGTTGTCTTAACCGGACTCGCGCTAGAGAGCTCCCTCGAAGTATAAATGCCTATTTCAAACACCCGATGGGGGTAAATCCCCCTACTAATCCGCCCGAAGGCACGACGATCAATAGGGGTAAACTCTGTCCCCTGAGACTTGAACATGGGTATACCTATGTCAAGTCTTCATAGAATGACTTCCTATGTACTTCTCAAGTTTTGAACTCAAGACCTCCTACTTGTAAGTCAAGTACTCAACCACTTGAGCTAACTAAAAATAACAATAAATTGGGAATCTATGTTAGGTCAAAGAGGTATTATTCCACCTAGAGGTGATATACTTCTATTATTGATCTTCAGATCTTGTATTCGAAGAAAAAAATAATCAAGGGTTTAGCTACCCAACTTGTGATTAAAGGGGGAAAAAAACCTACCCATTAGTGAATTGCTAAATATGTATCGGAGAATTATCCAATTCAAAGTGTAGAAAAAATAGTAACAACGAAACGGGTATGCATAATGTACATTATCTTATCTTTATTTTTCTTAACACAATAAATGTATAACGAACACCAGTTATCAATCTTTTTCAGATTTAATTCTACCTCATGCATCATACATGATGTTACTACTACACTAGTGAAAAAGACCCCTTCAAACTTATGGCCCAACAGCATAAATGAATATCTTCAACAATTGATTTGAATAACAAAAGGTTAAAATCCGGAATTGAGTAGTACGTAATAATGTTTCATGAAATAACTAGTAAAACTTAACTTTCCTAAATAAATTATAAAATACATTAAAAAGTTTTCAATTCAAGTAAGGGTTTAAAGTCTCAAAATTTAATAATTTATACACAAATGTTATATTGTATATGAATTACTTGAGTGTTACTAGATGATATACATGAAGCCGATCACGTAGGATGAAGTCATGAAGAGTTTCATAGAAAGGAATATTGGATAGAAAAGGACCCCATGTGAATTACTTTTGTACAAGAATTTTTAGGAAGTATAATAAGTTGACCAAATGTTATTTGTCTTATATACATCTTTTTTTACTCGCATAAAGTTAAAATTATTTCCCACTTTCTTGTTATGAAAACCAACAAATTACGTAGATTCTATGCGACAAATTAATATAAACTCGTGTAGTCGTGGTCATTTAAAGTAGTGTAACAGTATAAAATAAGAGAAAATTCGGCATCAAAGAATAGGAATAACATGTGACGAAATTACAATGAGACAGCTTTACTAAAACTCTCCTAGATTTTCAACAACAAAATCATTTACAACTAAAACAATAAACTTAGTACGAGTAGTACTTATCGAGTTATCTCGTGATACCAATGAATGTAAAAAAAGGCAACTTTAATTTATAAGGCAATATCAACATCACACATTTGTATATACCAAGGCTTGAGCCCACAACTATTGCCAACATGCATAAATCGTTTGGTAATTAGAACATTTATCTCTTTCGAAATTGCAAGGAAAAGAGACAAATATATAAGAGGAAATCAATTGTGGAATGAATGGTATTATAGTTGGATTAGATTAGATTAGATTAAATATATAGTACAATCTTGTATGGATTATATATTGTGGGATGAATGTGAATATAATTGAGAGAGAGTGATTGGAACATGTGGTTGTTGAGGGGGAAAAAGTGGGGCAGAGGTTTTCTCTCAATGGTCTTTTTCGTTTTACAGTATATTTCATTTCAGTTTTAACTTCTTTAAAACTTTCAAATTTCATTCTTATCGGATTCCTTTTTTCTTTTTACTCTGTAAAATCGATAAGTCATTAAAATAACTCTCTTTAAATATACAAGTTTCATATTCAACGTGTGATAGGTGATCTTTGGATCTTGTATTCAGAGAATAAAAATAATCAAATAAGTCACTATTCGGTCAGTTACATTACATAAATTATTGATTAAAGGAAAAAAAAAAACACTACCCATTAGTTCATTGCTAATTATGTAAGACATAATAACTTAATTAAAAGTGTAGGCTATATATAGTAACAACGAAACGGGCAATTCATTAATGTACAATATCTTATCTTTATTTTTCCTAACACAATAAATGTATAACTAACACCCGTTATCAATCTTCTTCATATTTAATTCTACTTCATGCATCATACATGCATGATGTTACTACTACACTAGTGAAAAAGACCCCTTCAAACTTATGGCCCAATAACATAAATGAATATCTTTACTAACTAATTAAAAGGGGGAAAAGATTGTAAAAGAAGCGTAAATTCGAAATTGAGTAATACTTCAAAATGTTTCATAGAAGTCGATGAGAGTGAAGTGATCACTGAGAAATCTCTACAATTCCAATTAGGTGTCATCGAAGCAGCTACAAAACCTGTAGCTTACTAAATACACAATTTTTGTTCACTTAGGCATTAGAATTTGTTTATGCTATCTATTTAGTTAGATTTTTATTTTGGTGAAAAACTTCCGCTTAATATGTATATGATTTAGACATCTCTAAAGATTGAGTCTATGTCTTTTAACTTCACATGAGTGTTCAAAATACATTGATAACACGTATCATTCCAATTGAAATATTGATAGATAGGCCTATTTGTTAGCATATACACGCACATAAGAAATGATATCACCCCATCTACCGATGGATCGGTACATATATGCACAAAAGAAGTGAAATTAATTTGTTTCAATAATTATGTAAACAAATTTAGCTACTCAATATAATACCTACAAACGAGTACATAAAGCTTACGTCTTACTGAATAGTGAGATCTATAGCCATATAATATCTAATATCTAATATCTAATATTACCTATAAAGCATTTTGTCCATTTTCAAATTCACAATTAAGGATTTGATCTACCTAATTTACCCCTCTTATTTATTCACTAATTTAAACATCTCCACCTAATATACCTAT
>JANDBE010000015.1:34182316-34193554 GCA_024320915.1 Erigeron philadelphicus
TCAGGGAAAAAACCCACAGACTTGTCACTCCTAAGAGTCGAACCCAAGACCTGTGGGAAAAACCAGGGATGCATCTGTCAGTTGTGCTAGACTTCATTTGCAACAAACTAAAGAGAATGAAGATGGACAAATACATGTCGTTATTTAATCAAATTTATTACGAGCATGTTTAAACATGAGATTTATCGTTTCTTTACGAACGTAAAAAGAAAAGAAAGGAAACCTGTTATTAAACCAAAACCGACAATCCGCCCAATTTGCCAATTATACACTTTTCCTGAATAAACAAACAATTGAATTTTCCATTACAACTCTTTTATTCAATACAAGCACGGACTCCATTAACAGATCTTCCCTTTAATAAAACCTCCATCAAAACCAAAGAAGATTAACAAAATTTCACCATCAAATCAAATTAAATCAAACACAAAATTTCAAAAATCTGAATCAATGTGAAATAATAAAAGGTAGGAGGAGAAAAATAAAATGGACGTAGAGAAATCATCGCTGTGTAATTGCGTAGTAAACTTCTTACTTGAAGAAAATTACTTGTTATCTGCGTTTGAGCTTCTTCACGAGCTCCTCGATGACGGCCGTGACGATCAAGCTATTCGTCTCAAACAGTTCTTCGCTGATCCTCTTCAGTTTCCCCCCGATCAGATCTCCCGTTTCAATACTCTCAGAGGTTTTTTTTTTTTTTTTAATTCTCATTTTTCGCATTTATATATTGCTTAATTAAAATGTTGTGGTCTGACTGGATATTTGATTTAATTCACTTTATTCTGATTAATTTTTTTTGTGAATGTATCAAACTTTTCACGAAAATATCTTATCGTATGTATCATGCTTTTGTATCGAACATTCGGTTATTGATAGTGTACATATACGGTGACCGTTGTATATATTCGGCGACTTCATTTCATGTGATACTAGTATGTTTTTAATGACGTGGCACTGCCGCATCACTAAAACGGTTACCGGTGAAGAAGTCACCGGATTGCTATAATATTAATAACTTAAATTCGATGTATATGATATTACATTTTAAAGTGTCATACTACAGTAAGATATTTTCGTTTGATGCATTTAAAAAGTTACATGTGTCGTGCTCGTGTTTTAAAAAGTAATATTGTATTGTATGGAACTTTTAGCTGTCATCATTTGACGTTTGTGATTTATGTAAACTGGTGATCTGGCCACGGATTTGATGATTATAACTTACGTGGCTGCCTTGTGTTTACAAAAAATGGTGAGATTACAAGAATTAGATACACTGAACAAGCTTCATCAGTTCACCTGTATGTTTAGTTTCTTAGGATCTCTAGTAAGTGTTATTCTACTGCCATTTGCGTTTTCTGTTTAAACTGTCACATTTTTTTCTTATGGACATACGCCGTTAGTTTTATTTATTGTAATTTATTCATTTTGTATTGGTGCATGTCTTATACCAACCTTAAAGCTGCGCTAACGATTGACAGTAGTGGCATGTTAACACGATAAACTAGATATTAGATGTACAAATGAAGCTTGTTCAGAGTTCAGGATGCTATGCTTAATTAGCCTCTGAGAGTGTGTAATTCTTGTCACGAAGCTCATACACAAAAATGTGAACGACCACATAAAGATACGACTCATTTAAAATTGTAATCTGTAATAAGATCAAGCCATGGATATGAAATCAAATTTCGCTTGTACTTACGATGTCAGGTTATACTAAATAGGCAATCATTTTTAACTGCTTATACAATGTAACACTTAGCCAAATAGAAGAATGATTACAATTTTAGGATTAATGTTATATAAAGATAAAATGAGCTTTTCTACCCGACCCATATACATGTAGAAGGATCGGTCTACTTGCTATATCAGCACACTATGTCACTGAAGTAATTTAGACCATTAATAGTTTTGAGAGAGTGATCAGATTCTAGACACTAAGATCACATTTAATGGGGTTATGGGGGAGAAAAATGGCAATTTATTAAAGTTGATTTAGTGGCTATGGAGGTTCAACTTTGATATTGCCTGTTATTGATATCATCATAAATCTTATCTTTAACTTTTCAAGATGACGCTGTAATTCTTAGTTGTGAATGCATGTATACCAAAGGCTGATTTTCTTTTTTCATTTATGTCCACTAGTTGCTGACCCACAGAGTCTGCTAGAGGAAAAAGAATCACTTGAGGAGAAATTAGCAATTAGGGACTACGAGAACCGTTTGGCTCAAGAAGACATTCTGAAGTTCAAGACTGAATTGCAAAAGAAATCTGAGGCCAAGCTGGATGAATCTAGTGGTAATTACTCTATCATACAAGTGATATGCTTGCTCTGTTTCTATATTGCTCGAGTGTAAACTTCCTTCATTTACAGTGATGCAAATGCTGTTTTGATAGAGCTAGCGCTGATCACATGCTTTGTTACAATATTAGTGATTTCCCAAATGGATAATAATGCAAAAATTATGTTTCATAACACTCATATTGGGTGTTCACGGTTACATATGTTTTCTATCTGCTTTCATGTAATAGACTAGCTTCTTAATTGTTCTCCAGAATCACTTCCTTATAATGCAATATGTGATGTATGTAGATGCCAAAGCAACAAATGGATCAGATGTTCAACAAATCAAGGATACAACATTCTCTGATTTGGGTCCTTTAAAGGCAAAAGAGCGTCAAGACCTGAACTGTGCTGTAAAGCAATATCTTCTCTTAGCCGGATACCGTTTGACTGCCATGACCTTTTATGAAGAGGTATCTTGCTGCTTATTTAAATTGCTACTCTATATCAGATCTGTTTCATGCTATTTAAGAAACTTCTGTACTACATGTTGATGGTGCGTTTGGATTAAGGTTTTGAAAGGAAGGAATACAAATGAGAATGATAAAAGTTATTTGATTCAAGCATATGGGTTTGAGGATAACCGTAAAATTTTAAGTTCTCTAACCCAGCTGATGGGATGGATTTACTGAACTATTTGCATTTTTTTCCCGTTATCTACAAAATCAACGAGTTTGTTCTCATATTTTACCTTCTTTAACAAATTTATGTAGTTTTCTTCTCAACACAACTATCTTAATGTCAAATTCTTGTTCCACACAAAAACTGTAAGAAGGGCTCTTCTTGAAAACACAACACCGATTAAGGGTATCACAAGTTATTCTTTTCTGATATGTTTTTTATGGATTATTTTATGCTGGTAGTTTTGGGAGAAGCCCACTTCATATCTAAATTAGCATCTGAAAGTTTTCAATTTCAAATGAGAAAAATGAAGAAGAGCCTAACAAGACTTTTCAGCTTGCAATGTTTGCCTTTGGTTCTTTAAATTCTGTCTCTCTCTCCTCCATAAATCATTCTGTTCCTCTACTTCATTCAAAATCTTTTATCTCGAAAACCGTACATCGATAAATTATTAAAATTATATGGCTGTTCTTAAAATTTAATGCTCTTTCATTAGAGATGGCATTCGATATACTTTCGACGAATTTTTAAATCCGAGGGCGGAGCCCGTACGGCTAAGACATTTGGCTATCACACTCTATGACCTATCACCCCTTATAACGATCACCTCCTATGACCCATCACACTCTATGACTCATCACCCCCACCATCTCATCGCCGCACCGCGCAGGTATTTGGCTAGTATTTCTAATATATTTAATAGCTCTAACATATTTCTAGATGAGTGCACCACTCTTTTTTTTAAAAGCAATTGTGAGAACAAATACAACTGTAGTACTACAAGCATCCCCATATGTTAGAAACTCAGGGATGCAAGGGCCTCAAACCTGAACTAGAAAATATCATGAAAACTAATATTGATGCCAGCCAATTGAAAGAATTGTTGGCGGACAAAACCATGCTTGAACATAACGGAATTTAGTGGGTCCAAATAGGGAGATCTTTTGGTCCAAAGTGCTGAACAGGAGCCAGAAGGCTAGTCCGCATAGGATGGTGTGGATCGTGGATGTTTACATTTTAGTCTTTTTCTTTTTTTTTTTAGTTTATAGCTGGGCTTAGATTACACGACATCACTTCATGCCATGGTTGTGCAACATGATGGAATAACGCCATAATCTGGTTTTTCATTATATTGGCACACATGTAGTTGAACAATTACCATTCTTCTCGCCACACTACCAGCACCAGCACACACACTTGCCCACCTCCTTCATGAACATAGATCATATGTACCAAGTTTGTTGTGAGTGGAAGTACTGATCATTTGATTTGAGTTGAAGAATGGATATACATATTGAAATGTCATTCCCGGGATATAGTGTAATGAATATCAAACACTTAATATGAATTACAAACCTACTGTATAGAAATTATGAAAGATTATAAGAGTGTGTTTTTCTTTTTCCTATCAGTACGTTGTTAATTACCTGTTTTACTGCAGGTTAGTGACCAGGATCTAGACGATTGGCAGAATTCATCTGCATCTGTGCCAGATGCCTTGCGCCACTACTATTATCAGTACCTTTCATCCACTACAGAAGCTGCTGAGGTAGTTTTTGAAGCAGCTTGCATTATAATTATACAAATTGTCATAAATGAAGAATTTTGTTATTAGATATACAAATTTCATAATTTAAAATCATGTTCTGCCAATGGTGTACTGCATTTCTCAACAAAGTATCTCAATTCTTCAGGAGAAGTTTTCAATGCTTAAAAAGAACGAGTCATTGCTCAAAGAGATTGATAAGCTCAAACTGGAGAAGCAGTCCTTGTTGAGAAGCAGAGATTTGGCTGATGCTCAGTCAGTGACTTTAAAGAAGTCATTGGAGAGTTTACAGAAGGATATTAAGGAGAAAGAGAATCTGGTATGTTGATCACATATTAACAATACTCTATACCTGTGGTTCATCATGTCTGAACTCTTTACTCATGCTATGCTTTAGGTTCAAGATCTAAAGCAGGCACTGGAGCAGCAAAGGAAAGAATTAAGTGCCTGCAAAGCTGAAATAACTTCACTTAAAAATCACATGGAAGGAGCTCAAAAAACTGAACATATGACATCTGATGATGCAGTAGATAGGCAAGTACAATCTCTAGAAAGCTACAAGGAAGAAATACAAGTGCTACAAAAGGAGATTGAAAGGCTGAGTGCTTCAAAAAATACTGATACCCAACCTGTAGGATCCTTAAATAGTGTGGAAGAAGTAACTGATAGAGAAGAAGTAATAAAGATACGTGAAATTGATATTCCATCACTATCAAGTGATGTTCCATCTGAAACTTCCGAAAGCGCAGAGTCTCATCATACTATAATTCATAACACAGACGGTACTGCTGATAAAGATGATGAAATCACTAGATCAGATGATAATGTCGTGAATGTCCCTGAAGACAATGTGGTGCCGGTCATAACTGATAATGGGTTGCTTCCAGAGTCCAATTCTCCCGTTGAACTTGATACTGAGAAGAAGGTAACCTTTTGCCATCAATGCTTTAAAGTGTCCAGCTTTATGTCAATCTTATGTATGCATGTTTTAACTTCTCAGGTTCCTGGAACCATTCAAATTCTTTCAGATGCATTGCCTAAAATTGTTCCTTATGTGCTGATCAATCATCGAGAGGTTTTTTTTATAGTAGTTTTAAAACGTTTCTATCTTTGTTCAACCTGGATCCAATTTTTCATAATGATACACATTTTTTTGCATATAGGAGCTTCTTCCCCTCATGATGTGCGCCATTGAGCGTCACCCAGATAGCAACACAAGGGATTCGTTGACTCACACATTGTTTAACTTGATTAAGCGCCCAGATGAAAAACAAAGACGGATTATTATGGATGTATGGTTTCTGAATTTATAGATTGTTAGACTTATTGTCTTACTAGAGTCTTACTGCAGTAAATTCATTTTAATTCAGGCTTGTGTCACCCTTGCTAGGAATGTCGGAGAAATGCGGACAGAAACAGAGTTGCTTCCCCAGTGCTGGGAGCAAGTGAGATTTGTCTTTGATTTCCCTGCCATCTTTCTTAAAAATGGAAAGTTTCCTTCTAATACCTATTTTATGCAATGCAGATTAATCACATGTATGAGGAGCGCAGGTTGCTTGTTGCTCAATCATGTGGGGAGCTTGCTGAATTTGTGCGTCCTGAGATCCGAGACTCTCTCATCCTATCTATTGTCCAACAGCTGATCGAGGATTCTGCAACTGTTGTTCGTGAAGCTGCTGCTCGTAATCTTGCTTTGCTGCTTCCGCTCTTCCCAAATATGGACAAATATTTCAAGGTCAGCCTCACTAAATATGCTTCGAGGCTATCATGGAGAAGCTTTCTGACTTGACAGGATTTCTACAATGTAAGCTACATGATCCAGGGAATGTAGCATTTTCCCCAGATCATAATATGGGGACTTGAAAGAAAAATATGAAAGGGAACTAAATGAGAACAATATTCGATTTCCCAATGCATCTTCTTTTTATGTTTCTAGGTGGAAGAAATGATGTTCCAGTTAGTTTGTGATCCATCTGGAGCGGTTGTAGAAACAACAATTAAAGAACTAGTTCCTGCTTTGCTGAAGTGGGGAGGCAAATTGGATCACATCTTACGAGTGTTACTTTCTCACATATTGAGCTCCATCGAGGTACAAGAATTCAGATCAGTTTTTTTATCCATCATCTTGTAAATATAGTTCCTTACATGGTAATTTTTTTCCAGTGCTGCCCACCTCTTTCAGGGGTTGAAGGTTCCGTAGAGTCACACTTCCACGTTTTAGGTGAAAGAGAACGATGGACCGTTGATGTGTTACTGCGGTTACTATTGGATTTACTTCCCATGGTACACCAGCTATCTATTGAGACTTGTCCATATCCATCTCTCTCAGATTCTGTGGGGTCATCATTTCCAATGCCGTTGCTCGAAAAATATTCAGAGTGAGTTTTGTTTGAAACTCGGATTGTATCCATCATATTGTCATTTTAAAACTTCTAAAATGTTGGTTCCATCTATTACATGGTACTTTTACATGTTTTGCAGGGGACATGCAGATTGGCCTGCTTTTGAGTGGCTTCATGATGATTGCTTTCCCGGTCTTATTCAGATAGTCTCTCTTTTGCCACAAAAGGAAGATAGTCTGAGACACAGGATCTCAAGTGTACTTAACTTTCCATACTTTTGCTATTTATATCATGTCCATAGTTTTGTTTCAAACCCTTGACTTTCATGATTTTGTCATATCAGTTTCTGCTAGCAGTTTCGAACCGATTTGGAGATGAGTATCTGACCCATATCATGCTCCCTATATTTTTGGTAGCAGTTGGTGATAAGGCCGATCTGGCATGTTTCCCGTCAACAACAAAGGCAAAAGTGAAAGGTAGAAGGTTTCGCCAATCCAGTCATATATAGGCTAAATTACAATTACTGTTACATAATTAATTTTGGATGGCTTTTGTTTCTCTATTCCAGCTTTAAGACCAAAACTTGCTGTAGATGAGAGAATCGCCACGTTGTGCGTCCTACCGGTTCTGTTGGCAGGTGTCCTTGGATTCTCTAAGAAGCATGAAGTATTAACAGAATACTTGAGGAATCGTTTGGTCCAAAGTGCTGAGCAGGAGGGTCAGCCAGCAATGCACGGTGCTGATGTTTACAACTCTGTTCGATTCCTTTGGTTGGTATTTCTTCAAATGTTCTTTTATTGTAGCTTTTGATTCTGTAACTTCATTCACATTGTTGTGTTGTACTATTGGTTCTGCAGCACATTTGAAGACCACCATAATCTGGTTTTTAATATCTTATGGGAAATGGTCGTGAGCTCCAACATGGATCTTAAAGTCAATGCTGCCAAACTTCTAAAAGTGATTGTAAGTTTAGTTTTCTGCTGAACTAATATTAGACTTTTCCCATCTTTCTCCATGCCTTAAATCTCTTTTATTTGAATAGGTACCATATATTGATGCAAAAGTTGTTTCAGCACATGTTTTGCCGGCTCTTGTAACTTTGGGCTCTGAACCGAACTTGCATGTGCTGTATGCAAGCATTGATGCCTTTGGAACTGTGGCTCAGAACTTCAAGAATGATGTGGTAATTTGATGCTTCATTAGGAAGGGTTTCTTGTATATTCTTTTTGTGGCGATATGTAAGTAACCGACTGAAATTTATGCTATTTAGATTGTTGACAAAATACGTGTTCAAATGGATACTTTTCTGGAAGATGACTCTCATGAAGCTGTGATTGCCGCCATTCGTGCATTAGTGGTGGCTGTGCCACATACAACGGAGAGTCTAAGAGATTATATCCTTCAAATGTCTTCAAGATTTAGTGATCTAGTTTTGCCATATTTTTTTTGTTGTTAAATATGTTTCCGATTCTAATCATTTGCACAGAACTTGTTTCTTTGACATCGTGTACATTTGTTATCAAAGATATTTCATCTTTCTACTCAACTTCCGTCAAGTAACGTGGTGCATCAGCGAGATAGATCCAATGCATTTTGCGAAGCAATCCGTGCTTTAGATGCTACAGGTTTGGCTCTTTCATCATTTAAAGCATTTGCCATAAAATCTGCATGCATCCTTTATTAAAGAATCTTTTCTCAACATCGTAGCAGATCTATCTGCTGCCAGTGTTCGGGATCTGCTCCTGCCAACTATACAAAACCTATTAAAAGACACAGATGCTCTTGATCCAGCACACAAGGAGGCTCTGGAAATCATAGTCAAGGAAAGGTCTGGTGGAACATTTGATGCTTTCAGCAAGGTGATGGGGTCTCAGTTTGGGCTGCCAACCTCGATGACAAGTTTATTTAGTGAAGGTGGACTGCTTGGAAAGAGGGATTCTGTGGAAATACCAACACCACCACCAAATGTAGGTGAGCACCCCAAGCCTACCCTCAACCCACCGTCAGCCACTGAAGACACTCGATTTAGGAGAATCATGAGAGGGGGTCTTACTGACATGCTTAGGGGCAAAGCCAAAACTAATGACGAACTTCCTCCACCCCAGTAAAAATGTTATACTTTCCTTGTAATTTGAAGATGTCACATAAATTTTGGTGTTGTTCGTTTTACCTCTATTCTTTCTAGTGTTAGCTTGAGTAAATTTCATTCATCCTATGTAAAAGAGCTAAAAATGTTATACATCGATCAAAAGAATTAACATGCGTATTTTTATAAATATATATTAGAAGAAGCATATCAGTTTTAATTTTGTTTTATTTTGCATCAACCTTTTTATATGGGTAGCCCTAAGCTTATGAGTTTTATATGAAAACAGATTCTGTTAAATTCTATTCGGAAAAGTTATATCTTTAATTGTGTGTAGCTTTAATTATTACAGGTTCTTCCCCTTGTTTGTAAATAAATTAATCTCTGGATTGTTTGACTATATTTTATTAGAAATGTAACGTTTCAAGTTTTGTTGCACGATTTATAACAACAGAACCATGCTAGTGATCAACTTGCACATTAGTTGGAATATTTGAGAATTCAACTTGGGACTTGGGACTTGGGACTTGGGAGGGTGGTTTGAAATGACCAACTTGTAAATCATGTTCAAGTTTGAAAGCACACAAGTGTAGTTTGGTTCAAATGCCAATAGCCTGTACAATTCAATGGTTAATACCTCAAATTTTGCCAAAAGAAACAGATGTCCGAATTATATCCTCAAGCATAAGAGACTTGGTGTTCTGTTTGACAATATCTTTGAAGGAAATAAATAAATCTTTCTAAAAGTTAGCCTAATAATCTTTTTTATAAACCTTAAAATATGACATGTGTTATCCATTTATTATCTTTTCTAATTTTATTCATGATTTATACACATGTCATGGTCAAATTTTTAAAAGAATAATTAGGCTATTCTTTTAAGATGATTTAGCATTCCCATCTTTGAAAGATTGATACTGTAGTATTTTGGAAAGGTTTTATAACATATGCCCACAAAATGTTTTTGTTAATGCCTTTTAAATGTATTTGTTTTATTTTGATAAAGCAATTTCAGTTCATTTAACAATTATAAATGTGTCTTTTGGACAAATGTTAAGAAAAACTCACATTAAAAATATACGGACTTAATTAATGATATTTTAGCCAATTTCTACACAATAAAAGAGGCCACTAAATGGTTCAATTTTCCATTCTTAATCCAGTATATAGAGATTAAAAGGTGTTTTTTCTAACAATAAATTTACACTTAACAATGTGGTTCTCAACTCAAATTTCATGCTGGAAAGACTTTTGTCTTCATTCCTAAAAGTATTTTGCTTTACCATATATTTAATCATCTATTGAAAATTGATAGATTAAAGGGTGTTTGAAAGTGAGATTAGAGATCAATGACTTAATTATCAAAATTTTTGATGTAAATATTAGTTGACGTTTTATGTACCAAATGCCAATGAGGTTGGTGACTTGGTGGCCCATAAGGCCATAACCTTTGACCTTGATGTATTTTATCAATATTTGAATTTAACTTTTTTTATTTGTAAGGTTAAATTATTTAGTGATTTAAAAAATATTTAACCAGACAAAAACCTTTATTCAAAAAGTTAATGTTCTATGTTGTAACAAAAAAAAATGGCTAGTCTAGATGCATGAAGTCTCACGTTATCGGTTTTTATTATAATTCTAATATTTTTTTTTAGAGCAATTTCCTAGATGTTGCCTTTAGTCATGGAAAACAAAATCTTCATTTGGTTTCATAATTTACTAGAAGCATGTTACACGGACTTACACCCATGTGAGTGCATGTCCCATTTTTTCCTTGGCCCTTTACGTATATAACTCACCCTAACCTCTAATCCTCTATTAAGTATGTTTACACTTGTGACTTTTTATTTTTATTTTTGGTTAAGCGGATTTTACATGTTTTTATTGGATATAAAATTTCAAAGTCGTACGTAGTTGGTAAACTTTTGCATCAGCGCTGTTTAAAATGTTTCGAATGACCCAAAATATAAAAGAAAAATTTATTTAATCTTGGAATTATATATTACTCCGTACAATACAAATATAAATGTAATTTAAAGTTATATTATACTTTATACTTAAAGTTAAAATTTAAAGATACTAGAGTGAAGGCCCGTGCGTTGCACGACCGGGCTTCACGGGTTGTTTTGTACGTTTGTAATATTTTCATTACCGTTTGTTCCGACTCTCAAACTTTGAAGTTTTATGTGGGAAACGAATTGCAGAATCAAATATGTTAATCCCTATTATAATGAGAACGAATTACAAAATCAAATATATTAATCACTAATATAATGAAAATATAAGATCCTATTTTTTT
>JANDBE010000015.1:34385461-34398397 GCA_024320915.1 Erigeron philadelphicus
CGAGCTTGAAATTGTCGAACTTATAAGATTAATTTGATTTAAAAATTAGTTTAATACTTAATAGAGTCGAGCCGAGTCGAGTCGAGCTCGAAAGTGTCGATACGTAAGGCGAGCTCGAGCTCGAGCTTGAAAATTAAAGCTCGGTCAAGCTCGATTCGAGTTTCGAGTTTTATACTCGAGTCGAGCTCGAGCTTGGCACTGTGTCGGCTCGACTCGGCTCGTTTACACCCCTAGCTGCAACCAAAAACGCGCTGACCCCGGTCGTTGCACCTTCTCCACCGCCTGTCCAGCCATCCCCTCATGTGGTTTCTTTGGAGGTAAATATTCGTCCTTTATGTATCTCTTTCACTTTAAGAAAAACACAACATATCTTAATAAAATTGATTATGATGTTGTATGTGGCCAAGATACAAGTCGTTGCCGCACTTGATCGAACAATGCAGGATATCACAGTCATAAGGCAACCATTTGGGGGTAAAATAATGGTTTTAGGGGGTGATTTCAGACAGGTTTTGCCAGTTATCAAAAAGGGACCCGTGGACAGATTATCGACTCCATTCTCTGAATATCACCTCTACGCGTTGGTGACGGAAATGAAGAAGCCATCGATGGAACCTTTATTCGCATACCTACTGATATGACCATACCGTGTACTAATCCGGGTCAAGAAAAAAAGGATTTGATTAATGAAATTTTCCTGTCTTTGGAAGTCAATGGATGTGCTCCGGGTTACATAACGTCCAAGGCAATTTATCGACAAAAAATGAAAATGTGGACGACATAAATGATGACTTGATCGATAAATTTCCCGGAGACGTACAAATCTACTATAGCTTTGATGAGACAGAAGATGACACACACAGCCATTATCCCATTGAATTTTTAAATTCACTCAATGTTAGTGGTTTACCCCCTCATTGCTTACGCCTCAAGGTTGGATGCCCGATTATACTTTTGCGTAAGATCAATCCATCGAATGGATTATGTAATGGCACAAGGTTGATATGCAGATCTTTTCAACGTAATATCATCAACTCAAAAATAGCCGTTGGTCAACGTGCCTAGAAAAGGTTTTTTTCTCGAGAATTCCTCTATGTCCATCCGAAAATGATATGTTCCCATTCAAGTTGAAGAGAAAACAGTTTCCAATTCGCCTGTAGCTTTGCAATGACCATCAACAAAGCTCAAGGGAAAACTATTCCTAACGTGGGTATATATCTACCATACTATGTATTATCGCATGGCCAACTTTATGTGGCACTATCAAAAGGAATATCGCGTGAAAAGACGAAGGTTAACATTGGCCACTGTTGTAGCTGCATTATCCATCGTATGCTATTGTTTAATTGATTGTCCACACTTATTTTTATTTGTTAATCACGACATGAGAATCCTTTACCATGGTATCCCACCGCAACGCGTGAGTATGATGCTAGTAAGGATTTATAGGTATAAAGAACAAAATATAGTTTAATTACTTTCAATTTACTTATTTATAAACTAAATTATTACATTCCCTCTTTAGATTATGAAGTAATAACTTCAAATGTCCATTTTTTCACTAATTTAATTAATTTTACCTAATATATTTTTATAGGATTTTGCTAAACAAAGTTTTAATGGCTTTTTTAATGTGCATTAATAAGTTATACACTTATCATAAAATTCAAGGGCCTGACATTTAATATAGAAATACACAACCTTTTTATGTACGTTAAGTGGAGTTTTTAACTAAAGTAGTGTATTTAAAAAAATTATTTACTAAAATGGTATACTTTAAAAACTATATACTAAAATAGTATCTTTATCACCTTAAAACCAGATCCATTTTCCAAATAATGTATACAACATCTTATCTATGACATAAAAGCTCCCAATTCAAAGTTTTTAAAAAAAGTTGCATTTCAATCACAATCAAGTCTTCCTTTGTTGAACTTGTTTGGATTGTTTCAATTCTTTCTTTCTATATTATTATTATATATATTACTATTGCCAACCTCTCAAGCATCATTAGACTCTGCCGTTAATATAATTAAATAAAGCATCAATACACTCTTCCTTTCTTATAATTTACTATTGATTATAAATACGAATGGATTTTAGCAGAAATTGTGACACAATCATCACAAGTGCTTGCAATCGATAAAAAATGGATACGAGGGGCTGAATGTTTTTTTTTTTTTATATAATCAAGATAGTGAATAATGCGCAGATATGAATCAAGATAGTGAATTTGGCGCTGAATATTTTTTTTTTATAATCACAAGTTCTTGCAATTGATGAATGTTTATATTGATAATCAAGATAGTGATCAATATACGAGGGACTGAATGGTATACGAGGGATGATAAACAATAAAAATTGATAAAACTATACCATTTTGGTAAATAGTTTTTAAAATATACTATTTTGGTAAATATTTATTCAAAATATACTATTTTGGTAGAAAACTCCGTTAAGTGAAGTCCTAAGGGCTTCATTTAGCATTTTCCATATTTATAATATCCTTAGTAATATTTTTTACAACATACAACACCCAACCCTTAAAATAATTACAACACCCTTTTTACATGAATTAATTTGATATAAATAACCATATTGCCACCATCATCCGTGACTGATAATGTTGTTGCATTGTGCGGATACCTTTTTACTTTTTAGTATTAAATAATGGTAATGGATATTGGTAATGACGGAGAGAAAGGATTAATGGTGACGGAGGCCGGAAGGCGTGATTACATGTCTTGAGAGACGCTGGCAAAGTTACAATTAAGTCAATGCTCGTTAGATGAAGTAAGTAGTTTATTTAGGAAACATAATTCAAGCAAATTACTATTCTTAGGAAGCAACTAATAAGGTATATCATTGTTTTGACTTTTGAGGTCAACAAACCAGTCTGTTATAAAATGAGTCTTTCAATATTTCAATTTTGTTATAAATGATATATAAATTTAATTAAAAAATCATTATAGTTATAATAAAAATTTATGTATTTTTTAACTTTTATTATCAATAAAATGTGTTTTTTTAACTAGTGAAAGTTAGAAAAACGAGAGATTCTAATTTCAAACTTTCAATATGAACCATTTGAGAGAAAAAGAATAAGTTAGCAAGTTCTTAAGAGTGTATAATAACATATCGATTTTATGGTTTTAGTGTGATGGTGTGAACCTCTGAGGAAGCTCTTAAGTAAAATGTCTTCCAATAAATTCAAACCTCAGTCATGCTTAAGTGATAAGTTTATATAGTACAACAAAGCTGTTTGGGAATAAAAATGTCGACAAGTGCAGGAAATGGGCGTGAAAGTTACCAGTCAAATTTCATTATCAAAACAATTGCATCAACTACAATGAATGTTGTTTTGGATTACCATCTTACAATCTAACCTTCAATTAGGGGTCTATTTTATCTTTGCTTTGGTGCTGTATGTTTGTTGGTCTGGACTACTGCGAGTATTTGGCAATCTAACCTACCACCTTAGTAGTTGTTTACTTGTTTATATCTATAAATTGAAAATTGTTAACCTTTCAAAATATAGATTTTATAGTGCATTACTTATCTATACTTCTTTTAAAACAAACCAAAAAATTACTGTAGGTCATTCCATCCAAGACAAACCCTTTGACCCACCCATTTTGCCACCTCAACCACCTGCAAATAGGTTTCACTCACCTGGGTAGCAATGTAGCGTATATATCCACATTCAAATACATAAAAGAATACAACTATAAAAGTAAGCAGAACACTGTTGGTTCAAGACCTAGGAGAAATAAAATGTTTAAGTATACCACAAAGAACAATTTGATTACAATACTTACATGTTACGGATCATAATATGCTCGTTATCAAAATGCAGATATAATATTTTACTAGAATGTATCATCTTTATAATTCCATAAAAGATAAATGTTCAAGCATCCCAGGAGTTATTTCAGCAAACCAGTTTCGGCACACACCATAATGCCTAATTGTCTCCTTGTCTCAACATTCGTAGGATTGTAAGGAACAGATTAAGTATGTCGAGATAAAGAGTGACTGATGCCCAAATGTACTCATCGTAAGTGAATCTCTTGATCAAGTTCTCGGTGTCATAGATTATGTACCCCGAGAACAAAATAGCACCAAATCCACCGATAATGGCATTCGTTGCGGGTCCAAGAGGGAAGAACATCTGCACCACAAATCCATACATTGACAACACCATATGAACACTAGTTAGAATAAATTTATTTGTAGGTAGAAAATTGTAAAGCAAAACCCATGAGATCGACAATATCAGCCCATTTAAAGAAAATGGATCATCTGGGTTGAGCAGGTCAAAAATCGGCTCTTGTGCACCAAAATGCTGACAACATCATGTATAGTTTTTTTTTACAAGTTAACATGAGATAACTTATAGATATTTACTAATCAAACAGCTCCAAAAATGTGTCAATGGGTCGGCCAAACCCAACATAACCTGTTTTGACCAAAACCCATTTTTTTCCCTGTTGACCAACATGCACCAGATCAACAACTAGATGACATGAACTTCTTCAAAGGCCATGCCCAATCTGTGGATGGTATAGAGTTTCACCAGACCATGAGGAATGGTGCAATAAGGGTTTGCATAAACCCATTGGACAGATTGGAATAAGAGTCGTCTATCACTATTAGCCAAAAGTTGCATAGTGTATTTAATCATGAGATTGTGTGTGTGTGTGTGTGTGTGTGTGAGAGAGAGAGAGAGAGAGAAAGGGTACCTGCATAAAAGTAGTGACGAGGAGAATAACAAGGCTGGTGAACAAAATCGGTCCCAAGAAGCTAAAATCCTTTCCCTTCTTTGATGCCCAGAAAGTGTATGCGGTAAGAGATGAAACCACTGCAGAGGTTAAAATCAAAGCTTCTAACACGATCTTTCCTGCAAAAAATTAAATTGGATATGTGTTAACACAATGTCTTATATTATATAAATCATGTTTGTGAGTAAGAGACAAAGTCAAGAATAAGTACCATCAGTGTTGGCACAGCTTACACCAACAGTGAGACTCAGAGACGCAGTAAAGAGCCCGAGGAAGACCAAGTTGAGTGGATGCTTTTGTTGATATACATGCAACGGCCACAACACTGCAACAAAATGCCCGATCTTTCATACACTAATAATAAAATAAAGTAAAATAAAATGAAACAAAATAAAGTAACTGCACAAAATGTTTAATGATCATAGCTGATGTTTCTAAATTGGTCTACTGGTAGGTGTCATGTCTACTAAAGCATCAAATCTAAGGCATCAGCCCAGCCGGATTTGTTTCATCCTGTCCCAAAATAAGTATCAATTTTTTGGAACTCCAACTATATCCGCTTTGACCTGTTACCGGCCAAGTTACCAATTTAACTAACTTTCGGCCTTTAAGTAAGAATACTTGGAGATAACTGATGTCTGGTTAGTGAAAGACTAAAGTTAAGACACCAAAAGATCATGCAATGCCATTGGATTTTGAGGTATTTGTGTGTTCATCGAATGAGAAGGTACAGAAAGGTCAATCGATCATCCTACGAAGTCCGAAGGTTAATTGAGACAATTTCATGGAAAAAATCTTAAAAGAGACCATAAACTTCAGCTTAACAGAGCATGAAACCCAAAACATTTCAACGAAGTTGCAATGAAATCCACCAACTTTACAAGTGTATGTAGGAAAGTGTATTAAGATAACACCAATAAAAACCTATTCTTGTTGTTGAACTGTATCGAAGTTCATTAATTCCTATTATGAACTTGAGAGACACCAACTTGAAAATCTCCTGTTCATGGCAACATGAAGGTCAAAGACAGAACCAATGGCAAAGTCTGGATAACCTCATTGACAACGACTCACATATCCATGGTCTGACTACACATTTGCACCATTGTGTGTGTGTTCTGTAGCGAGGGAATCCGCTCACCCGTAGGCCGTGGTTCTACGTATCTAAGAAACTTATGGTCCCAAAACAACTCAAAGACGCAAAAAAAAACTATATTTTCAGTACCCGGATCTTCGTTTTTAACCGAAAATTCTGTTAGTATTTTAAAAGTTCGTTGCTTTCAAAAACTCATAAAAGTCCATTATCAAACACACTCATATTTCCAAAAAAAAAAAATTAAAAATTAAAAAAACAAAATTATTATACCAGTGGTCAATTACAATTAAAGATCTATAAAATATCACAATTATTAACATACAAACCAGATCTACAGACAATTTTAATTTATATATTATCAGATCTACAAAAATATATATATAGATATAAAAAGGGATTAGGGTTTCGTACGGATGAAAGGAAGGAAGACAAGAAACAACAACAACCCAGAATTTCCGCGTAGGAGCTCATTGATCGGAGCATAAAGGACGGTGAGACAAGAGACGGCGGTGGTGAGAAGCATCTGGGCGGCGAGAATGCCGTAAACCTTACGGATGAAACCCCAACGAAGGATGTTTTCACCATGGCTGATTCCAGGGTATAAGAGTGTTCCTTGTTCAATATCGCCTTCTACTTCACGATGATCATCGTCGATTTTTGAGCTGTTTATTCTCACGAATTCCATCATTTTTGACATTTTTTTTTGTTGATAATTTTGATGAATATCAATTTGTGTGTGTGTGTTGAAGAAGTGAAAGACCGGCCTGAGATATTTTTATATGTGAGTCGGTGAGTGGGGAGATTGAGTCAATGAGTCGTGTGAATTTGTTTGTATGTTATTATTCCGAATATACTTGGATCCGAATACACTTGGTTTGCTTTTAAATGGGTTGTTTGGTAAGGTCGTAAACAAACTGAACCGTTCGGCGGTAAGTTCGTTCGTTTAGTTAAATAAAAGAATTTGAACAAGGCTCTCGTTCGTTTATTTACATTTGTTAACATTCAATAATTTGTTCGTGAGCGTTTGTTCGTTTATATTCATGAACCGTCGTTAGTGAACAATAGTTTGTTTATGTTTTCGTGAAAATTTGTTCGTTATGTTCATTTACAAATGTAAATATTTGCTTTATATTATATATATATATATATTATTAATACATAACTATTTAAGAAAAAGTTTAAATAAAAACAATTAATTTATAAATACTTCGTTCGTTTGTGTTCGTTCATTAATGTTCGTTCGTTTGTGTTCGTGAACAATCATTCATGAACACAAACGAACGAACATGAACAAGTCATTTTGTTCGTTTATCTATTCATGAACCGTTTTTAAGTTAAACGAACGAACATGAACAAGGTTTCGTTCGTGTTTGTTCGATTCGTTGACAACCCTATTAAAGTGTCATATATAGTTCACGTATTAACATTCACTTTTAGTATGAGTAATGAAAACACACACAGCTCACATATAAACATATGAATGATAGTGATTTATCATTTCAAAATGAATATGGGAATGTTATATATTCAATTTTAATGAAAATCCCTTCATATATTAATTTTTAAATATTTTAAATAAATGTTTGGGTCTCATATTTTTTATGATTTAAAAAATTATATCTAAATAATTTCACCCAACTTATATGACTAACAGTTTTATATTCTCTTCTCCCGACCTTTTAAATTATAGTTTAGAATTTTTCTTTTAAAAAGGTGTATTTCGTTTGAAACTTTGTGTCACGATTCGACAGTGAAAGATTTACCATACGTTGTCTTAACCGGTTCGCGTTAGAGAGTTCCCCCGAAGTAGAATTGTCTATTTCAAATACCCAATGACGGGAAAATCCCCTACTAATCAGTTCAAAGGCACAACATTTAATAGTGATAAATCTTGCCGCTTCAGACTTGAATCTGGGTATACTCAAGTCAAACCTTCATAAATGGACTTTCTATATCTTCTTTTAAGACTTCAATACAAAATCTCTTCAATAGGGGATGATCATTCATTCTTATATTTAATTTAACCTTTAAGGCTTGTTTGTTTATTAACTCATTAAGTGACTGAATGGATAAATAACGTCTATATAGATTAAGTCAATACAGTTGTCTTTTAGTTTATTAAGTCAAAAACAAATATTTTTGACTAAATATCACTGATTAAATTATGATTAAATTTATTAAGGGTTAAACAAACGCTACCTTAGGTTGTGTGTCATATAAACTCAAAATAGTAAAAGGGAGAAAATTAAATTTGCTATTCTCCAATGGTTAATTTTCTCATTTTTTAACACTAAATTTAAATGTGAAAGGATCATAAATGAGATGAGTCAGATTTTCCCGAAAATCAGGAATGAAAGGGAAGCCCACACAGCTTGTATGTTGGGATTCGACCGAATACTGACACCCTCACGTGTTTGACACGCGCTTCTTACCCCTCACCATTGCTCTCCACATGTCCCGTTCCTTTAACCATCTGTCAATTCTTTTTTATCTCCCTTTTAGATCATATCAATGAAATCCACAAAAATATGAGAATAAGTAAAAAGCAATTCCATGAAAAGTTGATAATGGATAAATTCAAAAGCTTTCTACGTCAAGTATATACGAACTAGTTATATGTAGGATTCAATTCAGGCATTAAGAAGCCAATACCATTATTTTTTTTGTTGCTGTTTTCTATTTTCTAGAAATCATATTGACAACTATAAGAAAAAGGTGGTATTTTCCGGTAAAATAAAAGAGGTATTTATGTGCCAACAGAATCCTGTCCACAAGAAAACAATAAATTGCAAAGTAACAATGGTTTATTATTATTATTATTATGGAAAATGATTAATCATTTCCATACATACGTAAAATTTTTAAAACATAATATATCGAAATATATATAAAGAAGCGATGTCACTTAAATTATACTTATATTATCGTTAAAAAACATCGATGTAAATAATACTCTAGAAAACATCGATATAAATAAATAAAACTATATAATACTCGTATATTATTATAATACTACTCGAAGTATAGAGTATAATTAAAGGTTTATTGACAAAAACAATGTTCCTAAAAAATTTGGGAATATGAAATAAATAATAAGTTTCATATGTCTTTCACATTTGGAAAATGTGATGGTATGTGGCGATTCGACCATACTCTGACACTACACGTGATTTCACGCGCCGTCTAGCCCCTACAACACCCCTCAACTTTCCCAAAGGCCCCCATCTGTCATTTGGATCACCACTACACCCAGAAATTTCAAAGAAACAAATTTCAAAAATACTTTTGTACGTTTTTGTTTGTTTATTTATAGACTTGCAACGTAAATAAAGTTGTCTTTTCTGTTACATATTTTTCGTATTCGTTTCAACTTTCAATAATGAAAACATTTTTATGAATATCCTTTATGCTTTTGTATCTGAAGGTGATTAGTTTTGGTTTATGTTGATTTATAAAATTTATAAGGATTTATAAATTTATTCAGTTAATTAGACAAACGAATAATGTTTAAAAAAAAGCCAAACTAATAAGAGCATGATCATTAATTCATTATCTAGAGGTACTTGGTATTACGTCTTTTAAATGTACTATCATTTCGAAATTTTGTTAGGTTTTAAGAATGATCATAGTTTTAAAAAGGTAAAATTTATTTTGAAAATACAACTCCAAACACCCATGCTCATTTATCTCCAACAATGTTGTTGTCCGTTTTATTACTTCGACTTTCTTTCTTATAAATTATTTATTGATATTATAAAATAATTTTTTTAGCCAATGATTACTAGTCCAACTAGTTAGAGGCATCATAGTTAGAGGCATCATAGGTTTACCCAATGATTACTAGTCCAACATTTCTTATACCTTGGTTTGTGGTGTTTTTATTTATCAAAAGATGATTTGGACTTTTATATTTAACTTTTTTTCTCATTTATAAATACGCTTGAATTGTCAATATTTTATCTTATGGTTTGTATTGTTAAAAAAATTATTCTATATGTTATTATTGTCAATTACTTGAATATGACGAATGTTACAAATTAGATGATATTTTTGTTGATACAATTCTGTATAAATAATTGCATGTATAATTATAGGTTTCAAATTAAATTTTGTGTTCTTAAAACTTTAAAAGCGTATACATCTAATGGTTTTTTCAAAATTGCACTTTCCCTTTTAACAAAGGAAAATTTACATATATATCATGCTTAAGAAACATAATTACATATTTATCCAAAGTGTAAGTTTTTAATGTATAAATATAATATTTTTCAAGCATTTTTTGGATAAACTTGTAATTATGTCTTAAAAGTGAAATATATATGTAAATTTCCCTTTAACAAACGGAAGTAATACTTTAATATCCGAATATTTTTCTGTTTAGTTGTTTCGTGTAAATACAATAAACGAATAATTAATTCAAAATGTAATTTTGAACACTCTCATATTGAACCAACCGACTTAATCAGTTCAATCATGTTTGATCGCAAGTCTCCTCGATCTATTATTTGCGAGGATCTATTCAGTTACCTAGTTGATACATTTTTAATGTCACGAGTCTTTTTTAACATTTGTGTGGCTCGTGAGGTATCTCTTTTGTGCTGTTTATGTTAGAATTAATATATTGCAAAGGGTACCTAAAGTCCTTTTATAAAGAAATAAAACTGATTCTAATAAATAAAGTACAGTATGAGCAAAATTTATCCACAACATGACACTACTCAAACTTACGTATCTTACTTTGAAAATAAGTGGACCAAAACCAACACCTGACGTTGTTTTGCGTTTTCGTTCAAAAAAAGCATCTACACCGACAACTATAGAGTGATAGACTACAGAGTTAGGGGATTAGGAGTGGTTGGGTTGAATTTATCAACCCTTCCAAAATTAACCAATAAAATTCATACAACTCATTTTACCTTTTCAACCTTCCCAATCAACCCTCCCAACTATTTTTATTGGCATTCCATAAAATTTTCAACCCTCCCAAATTTATTTTTCTTCTCTCTTTTTTAAATGAAGTTAAATAATTTTTTTATTTTAAACATATTATTAGTATTAAACTAAAAATCCATTATATTAATTAAATTAAAAAATTATTTAAAACAAAATTATATTTAAAAAATAGAAGAAAGTGATGTTCCAGTAAATAATTTTTGTAAATATATAATACTTAGAGGATATGTTTTGTAAATATCATACTACCAAACAAAACAAAAAAAAAAAAGAAAGAAAGTGATGTTCCTCAGAGTTCCTGTATGTGTGCCTCCCTTTCATCTTCTCCAAGTAGTCAAACAAACTATACATATATCCCATATATATATACATACATACAGCACAATGTTTAAAAAGAAAAAAACAAAAAAACTCCAAAAACCCATTCCAACAGTCAAAATCAAAAAGGGCCCCACAGTTTCGGCAGTTTGGAAGCCGGGTTCACAAACCATCGAGCAACCCGTCCAAGCAACCCGGTGGTACCGGCAGCGGTGTAGCCGCCGGTATGAGGCCAACCCGGTGCAACCCGGCGCTCCACACCGTATGCCCTAACTTTTAGTATATGTTTTGTTTCAACTTTTACTATTATAATATTTAAAAAGGCCAATGTGGATTTTGTAGAAGTCGTTATACATAAATGTAAAAAGAAATGCGACAACCTGATTAATATTAACGAGAAATGTAATCAGACAATCTATGAAGTCATACAATGTCAAATAGTGACAAAGCTAAGGTTGATAGCGTCCGGTTATATCAATGTAGAAAAGAAGTCGTTAACTTTAAATTCAACTATCAATTTTTTTTTTTTAAATACTAAATATTGTCGTAGAGCTTGTCATTAACATGCATAAAAAATTATCTTTTATAATAATAGTTCGTCCCTAAAATTACAATATGAAATACAACTATTCATGCACGTTTAACAAGACAAAGAGATTATATAAATGTTGCAAATCTTTTTAAAAATCAATCAAGGTTTTAATTTTTTTTCTTTGTACGGATTTACCTGGCAAACAAATAAAAAAGAGAAAATCGCGCCATTAGCTAAATTTCATTGCAATTATACCAAATTAGCCAAGTTTTTTGGATTTTTCACAAAATAACCAACAAAATCGCAATAAGATCTTCAAAATCGCAACGAGAACTTCAAAATCGCAACGAGATTCTGAGAATCGCAATGCGATTCTAATAATCTCTATGCGATTTTGATGATCTCGTAGAGATTATGTAGAAGAATCTTATAAAGATTATGCTTGATCTCATAGAGATTCTGCAGAATATCATAAAGATTATGTAGAAGAATCGCATTACGATTCTCAGGATCTTGTTGCGATTCTCAGAATCTAGTTGCGATTTTTCATGATTTTCACTGCATTTCCGTTAATCTTAGTGCGATTTTGTTGTTCTCATTGCGATTTTGAAGATCTCATTGTGATTTTGTCAGTTTATTACGATTTTGTTGATTATTTTGTGAAAATCCAAAAAAACTTGCTTAATTTGATATGATCACATGAAATTTGGCTAATAACACGATTTTCTCAATAAAAAATAGGTAATTCTTTGGAATTCTTAGTCTAAAAATTATAACCTATTTAAAATAATTCGCGTGAACAGTACTTTTTTTGTCTTTATATGTAAGTTTAATTTAAATACAATCTTTATCAAATTAATAACAAAGGTAAGCTTTGGTGGAGTGGCTAAAGGTTTGGTTTTTGGGGTGGGAGGTCTTGGGTTCAAAACCCAGCCCTTACCTTTTTTTTTGGTTTTTTTTCTTTTTGCATTTTGTCCCCTCTTTTTTCTTTCCTATTTCTTTTATACCCCTTGTTTTTCCTTTTTTCTTTTCTGCCCTTCCTATTACTTTTTATTACTTTTACCTCATAACATTATATAATTTGTATTTTCTTCTTCTTATTTTTTCTATTTTTTTAAAAATATATATTCTTTTATAATTTTTTTTATACTTAACATTTTATTCTTTATAAATTTTTAAAATACTATGTATTTTTTTTAAATGTTATGTAATTTGTTTTTTATCGTACTTTTTATCTCTCCTTTATTTTTGTTGTA
>JANDBE010000015.1:34430172-34440677 GCA_024320915.1 Erigeron philadelphicus
ATCTACATGATATATTGTTCAGTGTTCCCAACTGAAATTAAAGTTGCATATGCAAAGATAAATGCACAAAAATCAGGAATAGTACCGGATACTAGCCTCTCAAAAATAGGAGCTTTGTTCTGGGACTAATCCTCTATAATAGGTTTGGGAACTTATTCGTTAGTACAGTTGAGCAGGATGACAGATATTTTAAGTGATGTCACATACTTAATGATATGAATATATTAGGATCTAGGACCACGAATAAAAGACTAGTGAAGGCATTATCACTAATATTAATAGTCAGGCACATACTCTGCAGCAAAGACTCTTGTCCGGTATCTGAGGCTCTTGTCTCTGGCAGAATTGATCCCAGGTGATTCGTGAGAGCTAGAAACCATGTTCTCATCATCTTCCCCATAAGATGTGTCCCCATCAGGCCCACTAACAGAATTGTCGTTCAATTCTTTGTTAGTTCTGGTATTTCCACTTGATGTAGCAAGAACCTGGATGAAACATAGCTATTAAAAACAAGCATTAATATGAAAAAACTAAAGACAGCATTTCAAACTAAGCCTCATTGTGTCTGCTATGCCTCAGAAGAACGTTATAGAAAAACAGGTATGCATAATGAAAATGATACCGACAATATCCTTGGTTTCTAGGATGTATATTTGATCCTGGAGTTTGACATACATTTAAAAGAAGTAGATATAGTCCAATAAATGATGCAAGTGTATTACAGAATCTAATAATGGCATAACTATATATTATCAGATAACACAGTTTTGGGGTCATGAAAAATCGAATTTTGTAAGTTACAACTACAAAAGTTTATGTAAGGTTCAAATCGGGATAGTCTTTGGCAACCCTAAAAATTACCAAAATTGCAACTTGCAACTCTACCAACAGCTCTTGTTATGGTCTTCGAAATCTAAAACAGAAAATATGAAGGGAGAGTAAATATACCAAGTTGCGGCATATTGTCAGCCACCTAGAAGGAAATAATGGGCATGATGAATAGAGCAGTCGCATAATTGTGGTTTGCACCAAATTCCCAATCCTAGGTAATAAGAAGAAACCTTATACGTTAGAATCTTGAAATATGCATAAATTGCATATATGAATTACGGTGAAAATGCTGACATAGCTGCAGAAATTTTGCAAAAGGTAACGTGTTCCAGTTCATTATGGTTCTGCTATTGGTAAATCTGTGCATTAGAGATAGCCTTCTCGGCAACTATAATGGTTGAATTTTCACTGGTTTATTACTAGGTTATAAATTCCAAAATAAATAGCTGATATTCTTGCTATCAAAATAAGTAAAGAAGTTTTCCAGATTTCTCCTTTCAAGAGTAATTGTCGAATCTATAAAACATGCTCATAAGCTTCATTGCTTCAATACCAATAATAATTTAGAATAACAAAAATAATCTATCAGGCATCAATAATTTTCACAACTGTAGAAAAAGGTAATAATCCTAGTTGTTAACACTCTAGTTTTTGATATCTAAATACAAAGTAATAACCATAGTTGTTAATGCTCTAGTTGTTGAGGGATATAAAATCAAAGAAATGAACACTAGAATCAACTCTAGATAGGTCCCCTTAATCATATAGTTTTAATTTAATGTAACCGTTGATGACCTTTTTTCCTAGTGGCTCTTTTATAATTCCGGCTTATTTTCCAGCAAGGCGATATAGCATAATGTTAGTATGATATATATATATATAAGCTTCTTGTATTACTGGAATGTGTTATAATATACAATGACCTTGAGGGTCATGAGCTTCTTTCTATAAACTCCTCCTAAGGCTGATGTCCTAGAGTGATCCACAGTTCCACATTATTATTGCATAAATATCCTAAAACATGTAAACAAATAAATGGTAGTGCAAATCTATGAAAACAAAACATCCAAAGCAAATAAAGCAGAGTTTCGAAGCAAAACTCGAACGGATAGAACAGATGGTGCAACTACATAACTTTTTCTCTTTCATTAATTCCATCGTCGTGCCTCGTGGCACCACACCAGTTCCGTTAGCCGATTAGAAAATTTGTCATCTTCAGAAAAAGTGTTCGCATACAACCTCGTAATGAATATAATGATGATATAGAAATGATAGAGACGTACTCTTTATCTGTTTCTTCATCTAGCATGTGGAACAGATGTTCTTCTATTTGTTCATCAATTATGGAACCCTGCAAGTAATTCCATCAGTAATAGACATACTAAGCTAGATTAGAACAAGTTAATGATTTTAAGATAGACAATAATGAAAGTTACTGAAGGTACGAAATGAGAATTTCTTTTCTTTTTGTACGGCATACTATTCTACCCCTACTCCTAAATAACACGAATGCCTGAGATGGAACCCAGGACTCTCGAAAAAACCCCTATTAATCCACCCCGAAGTGAGACTCGAACCCAGGTGGATCCTCCGAAGGTCAAAGGCCTTACCCATGGGCCACCAACCCCATTGGAGCGAAATGAGAATATCTATGTTTTGCAACTTTAAACTGGAACTGAAAATGTGGAGAAGTAACCATCTACAATCAAATCAAGGAGGGTGATTTTGCTTCAGCTATGAAGAACTTAACTTCAGTGGCTATGCCAGCATACAAGATATTTTTCTACTAATTTATTATGTTACTGTTAAAATAATGCCTAAGCAAAGAAGCGCTGATCTCAAAACCATATCTAAATAATAAATAACAATAACAGAATGAAAAGGCCAGCTTAATAGATCCCTTTCAGATGAGAGTAGGGGAACACAAAATGCAGCATTAAGTGTTGCATACCGGATCCTTTTCAATGAGATGCCTGAGAGTGGACACGGCAAGATGTCTCAGAGTTGGCTGTCACAAAGAAAAAACTGTTTCAGGATCAAGAAACATACTATACAAGTACTTTGACAATCCCCAGCAATGATTACCTGTCTTGATGAAAGAGTTGAGAGGAGGATTTTCACATGAGAATGAACTGTTACAGCTTGGGGAGCAAAGAGGACAAGTTGTTGCGTAAAGCGAACACTCCTATCAGGTCAAAGCATAATATATTAATAAAGGGTCTAAAATCGTATGCCAATTTTTAACAAAATGCCTGCAAATGAATAGTAAGGTTGCTTACTCAAGAAGTGTCGCTGTTTCTTGCTGTGAACTTATCTCAGAGATGACAGACTGTACAAAATCAAACAATTATATGCTGCACATTATCTGAGCTTTATTGCTAAGTGCTAACTCAAAAACTAAAGCAATGTTGCACTCAAGATGAATGTGGTTTCAAAGAGATGTAAGAATTATAAATTACAAACCTTGCAGCGAGAAAAGAATATACTTCCAGGGTGAAGTTCCGGACCAAGAACAGCAACTATGGCATTAATGAGACGACCTACTCCTTGCTGAAGCACCACCCATCCATTCTCCTCTGACAAAAGGATATCCATAGCAAGGCCAAGTGTTGCCTACAAAGAATTTAAACAAAATGATAACTACGGTAAAATTTAAGAGGGGGACATAATTTCTTCACATTATATGGATCTTATATACAGTCGCATAAGAGTTAAGGGTGAAATGCAAATATACAAAAGAATACACCTGAACTTGTGATACATAGGACAAGCCAGCAGCTTCAATAGTCAGAAGAAGTCCATGCAAAGCCCATACTTGTAAGCTAGCTTTTGAACTCTTAGCTAGTGAAGAGATAGAATTCACGGTGGACGGTACTAAACTCGATAATGCCATTCCTCCTGCGCTGCAGGCAGCATGGCAATGATGATCTCAGTTGTTTTAGATAAAGCCAATAGCATAAATTAAGATAATATTATACTTTGGATATCGATCAATCTTTGAAAATAGATCTAATATCAAAGCATTGAAGAGAAAGTGAGAAGACAAAAGCTGGACATCACGCAAACACTTTTCAGAAAAAGTAGCACACCTGCGGTGAATGCAACCAAGAGCGAGAGCAATTGATCCAGCATAGTGGGGATCTGTTACCCCAGTTACATCACCAAGCAGTGATCTAGTCTGGTTGAAACAAAAAGAAAAAAAAAAAAGATAGGAGTCAGAAAATACAACATGACACATGCACATTCACAGATACACATGACATGGAGAGAAGAAAGCCAGCATCATAAGGTATGGAAATAATGAAGCACCAATGAGATGTTTAACATGCACATAATCAAGTTAAAAAACAATGACATAGGACAAATGTATAGTTAAGAATATACCAATCTGGCAGTAAATATATCGTTTCCAAGGCGAGCTAGTAATCCAAGCCCTTCTGATGATGCTCTGCGCTGTGATTCACAGATGCTACCTTCAGCTAGAATATTCTGCCAAGGACATAACCAGATAAGAGCGTAAGGGTACAAGCGTATGGAATGTCATGACTTGATAAGATAAGCAAGTACAATGTGAAAGTACACAAGAAAAAAAAAAACCTGAAAGATTCCCTGAATTGCATTTAAAACCTCCATTTCTAGTGGTTGAGATCGTAGTGTAAGCATGGCCTAGCAAATGTGGAACAAAGAACCCATTTTAGAACTCCTTAAATTGCTTCAGCTAATTATGCAGTGGATGCACAAAGAAAAGTATTAAAACCTTCAATCCAGAGAGTAATCCCACGCATATGTTGGTGACAACGATTGAATGTAAAGCATGTTTCTTTCCAGTTTTTAGACACTGTTCCAGTATGCTAAGATTTGAAAGCATCCCACTACTATCCTGGGGTAATATTCAGATTAATTTAATGATGATATCAAGGAATCATTATAACCACTTCAAAGAGGAAAGAATTCACACAAAAAAAACACTACCTGAGTAGCAAACATAACCCCAAAACAAAGGAGCATTTGGTTCACCAACATCTTGCTAATAGTCTCTGGCTACAATAAGTGTACAAATTAAGTTTACCACAAAATTTATTTACTAGCAAAATAAAGATAAAACAGAAAAACTGAAACCGTTGCAGACGTGTAGACTTGTAATATTTAGAAACTGAACATAAACCATTTAACTATAACGAAAAGTGTGTCAAGGAAGAAATCAAAAAGTACTATAAAAATAACTTTTGCAACGGTGCATGTGTTTAGCCAGCAGATGAAACAAGCTAGGATAATTAATTACTCTTCCGTGTAAGTTTACAAAATATACCAGAGGATAACTCATTCTACCTGAGGGAAACTGGGGAGCTCATTCTCCCATACACAAGGCAAAACACCATCTTTTCCACCTTGAAATGCACGAAGTTCGTCTTCAAACCAATCCCTACGTGCCAACAAGAATAAACAGCATTTACAAACTTTAGAGACAAAATAGTGCACACCCACCATGCAGAATTATAAGAAATCATAGCCAATTGGTGAAACGACAATGAAAATCACATAGTGAATATGCATCAAAAGTGCAACTTTAGAATAGGTAAATACCTTCCAGGAATCCAAGGACCTAACGAAGCATCTCTACTGTCCAAAAGTATTCTCAGGTAGGAGCTTTCTTCGTACTTGGATGCTTCTCTGTTTCCCAAATCCAGCAATTAGAAAACCAAAGGCTTATACTTCATAAATGTTGCATGACATAAAAAGTATAAAAATACTGTGCAGAGAAATGAACCTCTTTTTACCTAAAGGGACTGGTGCATATTTGAATAATTTGAGGGTGGTCACTCTTGTATGTCATTGGATCATAAAGTGACTGATAAGCAATCAATGTTCTGCTGGTGAATATGTCCATATAAGGCTTCACATCATTTGCAGTAGTTGATAAGGAAGAAATATGGGCCAATGCCCTGTTTATTAATATACATTGAAGAATCAGCCAAAAAAAAAAAAAATACCATCCTCAGTCGAAAATGAATGCATTATTAACACTATAAAGTTCTAATCATACCGATTAAGGTATAGCAGTACTGGTTGAAGCAAAATCCCCTTGTTCACGGCATCATGAGAAACAAAGCATCTAATAAATGCAATTAGCGCATCAACCGCAGCAGACCACACTCTAGAAGGAACATGAGCAAACCTCAATAAGGGTACTTATAAACATAGGTCTATACAAAGCTTGAAAATTTTTAGGTAAATTTTCGGGGAAACATATACGTATTCTCATAATTGACATTAAAAAAGCTTGAAAGAAAACGCATAACTATTTGGCAAGTATGGACTAGTTTGACCTTATTTTGAAGGACAGGTCCTCTGTTATATTCACTTGATTGTCTTGGGCTCGACTAAAGACATCAGCCCACAAAGAAAGAATATCAAACACCTGGTCTTCCATCTCCTGTACAATTCATGCAGATCCCAAAAATCAAGACCTATTATAATATAGCACTGAAAGAATTAAAACACTTGCCTCCTTTGGCATGGAAGACAACAAGGATGATAGAAGTAACCATCCAGCTTCTTTTTCAACAGTTGCAACCAGCGGGTTGCGACTAGCCTCTGTAAGCATTTTCCGGGCAACTTCAAGCATTGTTCTAGGCAACCTAGGAACAACAATATACATATTTTGCTTGTTATTTCAAAATCACAAAATATCAATCAAGTAAGTCGACGAACAAAAGCAAGTCCAGAGAGTATGCAAAAAGGATCCGGTAAAGTTGCATAGTTGATGTTACCTAGCTGGATAACCAAGAGGTAGCTTTGGAGAAACAGATGCAAGTGCAGCCAAAACTGTAGCTTGTCCACTCAAAGAATCAAGCTCAAGTTTCAAATTGTCCCCCTATAAACCATTGCGGCAAAACAATCATTAGATATACACTTAAAAAATAACTGAGAATAATGATACTCTCGTAAACTTTATAAATCTGTTTGAGCTTGGTCTCAAAATTTTCATTTACAAGCTCGATGCTCATTTAGTTATTGAACTTTTTTATACTTAACTAGTTATCAAGCTCACGTTATTAATCTCAAATTCCATAAACTAGTTTAACATCGCAAGCTCGAGTTTTCAAACTCGTTTAACATCTCAAGCTGGGGCTCAAATCATCTTATATGATCAAAACATAACCTTATTTTCGAAATAACTAAACGAGCTTCCAAACAAGTGGAGCCGAATATTTGATGTTATAACCTCAGCTTGTGAAACAAATCAAGCAATAACTTGTGTTGGACCTCAAGCTCGACCTAAACAAACTCGAGCTAGTGAAGCTCAAAATTGCGACTCTTTCAAACACCTACACTAAAGAAAATATGACTCCTTACAATATAGGCATGCTGGCATCTTAAATAACAATTCAGGGTCCTGGGCAAAATCCAACAGAAAGTTATACAGCAAATCTTTTGCATGCAACTCCAATTTGTTCCACGTGGCACTAGAAAGGGTTGATGAAAACCAGGAGGATTGGAATACGTACAAATGCATTCTAATGACGGTTTCACGGTATAAAAGTGGGGTAATGTTTATGTTCAGAATACAATATTGAATATTTTTGTTCACTAATCGATATATTGTTATGAAGTATGAACTGGCGGGATCATATTACTTTATCAATAGAGACAACCTGTATGACCTTTGACAGTATCGCTGTATCGGTGCCAGCCTATTTGGCTACTACAGGGCTATAATAGTACTTAAGCATTGGCATATGGGATTTAGGGTAGGCAGTATGTGGATACCTGAGCTAAAGATAACTTATATTCACACATGCAGACATTCAATAAATACTGACACTACTAGTTTCCCTCCATAATCTAAGAAAAATAGAACTTAGGGGTTGGGGAAAAAAAACAGAAGATGTTTTAACCGGTTTCCTTCCTCACAATATAACTTTTTTTTGTTAGAGCCACACAATAACAAAAGTGTCAAAGTTGGAGTACTTTCCAAGCAATTAGCCCTACTATCAAACAAGATTAAGATGTGCAACTAACCATATAGAATATAGAGGTAATTATGTTTAAACGTTTAGCAAGGGAAAACGTATAGAAATCCTATCTTTCCATGAGAAGAAGTCGAGAAACAATGTACTCATGCCATACCTTCTCAAATGCCACATTTTCTCTTAGTGCCTTTAGTGTGGTGACCCCATAGTTAAGCAAGCCACCAACACAAGTAGGATCAATCTCCGCCAGTGCACGCAAGGTCAACGCAGATTCGGCACGTACCTAACAGTAAAGTTGGATCAATTCTTCAAGCAAGTATGTAGCAAGTGAATTAACATAACCGATATAATAAACTTTAGATCATATAACTGTTAGGTTTGTTTCCTGAAACTTGAGTTATTATCGACACTTGTATCAAAACCAAAGCAAAGGACAACTTTTTTAATTTATACCGGGACAACAATAAAAAAAAACATCTGAGATTCAACTGAAAAGGACAGCATAAAAATCAATATCATACAAGTGGTGATGAATTAGACAATGCTGCTACAGCTGTGTCATCAAGAACCTCTCTGAATTCAAGCGGAACCTGAAGATGGATAGAAAAACTGAAGGTCATATACTGTCAGTGTATGAGAACTTTATGGATATGAACGCAATCTTTGTCTCGTTGCCAAATGAGATTCAAATCAATCAGAAACAAACGATAGCAAGGTTCAAAAACCATAATATATAAGTAAATGATCTAGCTTAAACAAGATATAAATACAGGAATCTCAAAGTAGTAAATAGTGCTCCTATGTCATTGAAAAAAAGAGCCTTAAAGTAAGATTCACCTCTCCTAATGTTTTTAAGGCATATGATAAAGTACGTAAAGCAGCAATTTTCATTGATGGACTTGCATCAGGGGACTGAAGCTGTAACAGAGAATTTGCACAAAGTCATTTGAACTAATCATATCAGGAAAAAATATACTATATAATAAGTGATCAGATGAGTCATTGTGGCAAACCTGCTTCCCTAGATTAACTAAGAAAACCCTTTGTGTAGGTTCAGTCATCTGATCAATCACACCCACCCGTAGTATATAAAAAACACATGCCTTCAAAAAATACAATGATACATTAGCAAGTATCAACTCTACTGCTAGAAACCCTGTGAAGTAAGTGGAAACAGCATTTAGGACTAACTTTGTTACAATTTACAACCCTTGGATATAAAATACCATAATTTAGCTTACGAGCGTGATTCTATTCAATTTGGGTTCTCAAAACGACTTGCATTTGGATTCTCCGGACATTATACAACTAAGGTTTTGAGAATCCTCACATCACTATCACGAATTTACAAGTTAAAGTATGGCATGTCATATGTAGCTTAACAAGATTTTACCGCTCTTTTCGATATTCGAGTTACACGATGGTTAAAAAAGACAATTTTGAAAAGTTCGTTGGTTAGTTGAGACATAAAAAAGTGGAATGATTAAAAAAAAACAAATGGAAAAGTAGGTTGTTATTTTAGATCATTGGCCCGCAAAAAAGGTTGTAGTACTGTATTTGGCAAACAAGTTGTTACTACATAACACTATTGCACTTTTACTTCATAAACTAATTTTGACTAAAACTGTTTAAATGTTTGATACTTTGATTATTATCCAATCTTATTAATAGTGATTTCTTTTCAAAGCAAAAATGTAGAATCTAGTCAACGAAGATGATAGAGAACTATATGTGTGTGTGTGTGCGTGTGTGGCACAAGATTTAGAAATTAACCTGTTATGACTTTTTATGTAATCAAACACAAATTCACATGAGACCTGACTCAGCATTTGTACTTAAGTAGGAATTTTAGGGACTAACAATGAATTAATTTGGAATTTTAGGGACTAATAATGAATTAATTTTGCAGCTAATAGCCACCAAGCACCATCTATAAAAAAAAATTAATCTACGTTGTTCCATGTGTACTTCAAATAATTTTCACCACGTTATATTGTAAAATAAGATAAAGCAACATGTACATGGTAAAATACCAATGATTGTGCATCTACAGAAGAATCTGTACGAAGCATATCCATAATCTGCACAAGAAAATTTTGCAGCTCGCTGTCTGGATGCATATACTTAAGACGTATGGCCTGAAATGTGATTCAAAAATTAAAAGTATATCATTATTTATGAACCAGGCATGTAATAATGTAAGAGCATATTCATCAAATAAAAACTTTAATCTAGCGAAATCGGGCATCCATACAAATCACATAGATCTAGGGACAGGAAAAAAACGTACCCAATGGAAGATCTAATACGCAAATCGGGTTTGATCGGGGATATGGGATACCCCGAATTGACCAGGTTTGGAGACGGGGTATGGGTAGGGAATGCAGCGGGGATGAGACTATGAATTCCGTTCCCCGAACCCCCACACACACACATAAACAATTAAACATATATATTTAGGGACACTTTTATTTTAGGGACACTTCTCAATCATTCATTTTTCACCATCTCCGACCACCACCACCACCATCACCACCACCATCATCCCCGACCACCACCATGATCCTCCGGCGACGGCGACCACCGCCACCACGACTTACACATGTGTAAGTTACAACTTACACATGTGTAAGTTATACAACCACCACCACCACCATGATCCTCCGGCTACGGCGACCACCGCCACCACGACTTACACAT
>JANDBE010000015.1:34856475-34866994 GCA_024320915.1 Erigeron philadelphicus
TTATACTGACAAAAGAAATACAACAATATACACAAAAGACACGCAATTAACTGACACCAGTGCATCTCCACCCTTGTTAGTAGACTTACATAGCCCAGAAAGACCTCTGGAATTGGAGTTGGGTATATGAAGAGGCATGCCGCTGAGCCCAAATTTGCCGTTCAAAAAAAAAACATAGCCCAGAAAGTAAAAACATATTTATTTGGAATCTGGTAATTCCAGTTGAATCTTCTATACAATTTTGTTTCACCAGATATTATTCATGAACTCTATGGTTGGCTCATAATCCACCATCCGACAGAATGCTGTAACGAAAACAAATCATTAAGACACTCGGAGCTTTTGGTTGGCATTCATGAATCATAGTATCAGTAGAATATAAGATGAAACAGTCGAGTGATTAGCATAATTACCTGATGATTGACATGAAACACTCGAGTACCTAAACTAACGTCTGTAATTAGGGGAAGGAATATAGCCAGACTCTATGTGCCTAAGGTCCTGAAGAAGCACTTCATAGTGCATTTTCACTTCTTCTGCAGACTTGCCACCCACTGCCCTTGCAATCTTTATCCAACGGGCAGGAGTGTCTCGATCATATACCGCAAGTGCTGTTTCAAATAGTTTGTTCTGCTTAGCTGTCCACAAACAGCTGGAACCGTATGAGATTGAGTTTGATGCCATTTGGAATACCTCAAAAGTTTGCAAATGTGGTTTATAGTTTATTGGTAACTGACTAATAGGACTATAGTCCTGCAAAGTATAAGAGAATTGGATAGTTTGGAGGATGTAATTGGGGAAGCTCTTTATAAACAAGAAGAAAGTGGCGGTGCTTTCCAGTTGGGCGAATATAACCTGCAATAGGGTCAAATTGTGATTATCCATCATCATCTTCTACGCTTTGGAGATAGATATTAAGTGTATTAGGAGAACGGGTATCTGTTTATGGTGGTCCATTTCAGCATGACATAGCTTGCAGGGTTGAGGGTATTATTTTTCTTGTTTAGGCCTTTAATGAACCACGTCTGCTCAACTCGTCTGTTTTATTCTCATCATGTTAGTTTAATGGCGCAGAATCAAAATTTTGTCTGTTACTTACGCTCATACCTGGGGTTAAAAGCAAATGTTAAGGTTTTTCCTTGTGTTGATTTATGTACGGAAACACTGTAAGTTTGTTTCTACTTGTACTGCAGAACCTGATTCTTCCATCTTTTATATATTGTTCCTTTTTTTGAATTGGACCATATTCTTGATGAAAAGTGAGATATTATCCAGAATCTACGTTATCCAACCAACTTGAGTTGCATCTTGGCACGACGGGTTTTAATTGAAAGACAGTTGTTTGAAGATGACATTTGTGCTAATAGAAGCTATCTTGGTCTCATTGCTAGCATCTCGAAAGGACTCATCCTAGCTAAGATGCTCTTGATATTTTTTTGGGTAGAATCCTGGTATATATCACACTGCTTTAAGTTGATGCTTACTTCTTGTACTTTAACACATATTTTGGCGTCGAAGACTTGTGTCCAAATAACGAGGTAAAATAACTGAACAACAACGATTTACAGACTCATTTTATGTATTCAAAATTTCGATAAAACAATAAACATTTTGTGATTTATATAACAAACCAAAGTTGTGATTAAATATGTATACAACCTTAATTTACAATGTTGTTTTTTATTTTCATGTAAAATGTTACTATCATGTAACGAGTTCATACCGCAATATATAATTAGATGAAAAAGAAACGTGATCAACAACGAATATTAGAAAGACCATTACAATCGGAATAATGTTTGGAGGAATAGAAAGAAAGGACCCGGGGCAGAGCAAATTGGGTTGGTCACAAAAAGTTTTTAACATGTGATGGTTTGATATCTCTTTTTTTCTTCTTTATATATAGCGGAAAAAGGTTTTAAAGCTTAGTCATCTACAACAAAGTATAAAAGTTATTACGTAGTGTATAACTGTATTATGCAGAAATTATTATAGATGGTTAAAACTTGTTGTAGAAATATCACTTTCCATAATTATACTATCTAAAAAAAGAAATTCTTTATTTAAAGGTGAGATAAAACAATTCCTTATCGAAAGTGTGGGATAAAACAGTTCCTTATTAAAATTTAAAAATACATATTTTGGGATAAAATAATCTCTTATTAAAAGTTACTACATATTTTGGGATGATGAAGTTGTCATAATACTTTTTAATAATTAATACATTGTCGGTCTTTTATCATTTAAAAGATCTCCATTAACACTTTATATCTACTATTACATCAATTATCACCAATGCGTGAAACCCTAGTGGTACCGCCATCATATTATCACATGGACCCACATATGAAGGCTAGACGTCACAAGTTCAAAACTTGCTAAAGGCGAGTGGAGAAACTATATCTTGTGATCTCATGTGTGAGAATAGTGAGTTACCGGACCTGAGTTTTATGTGGTGTGCGCTCTGGGTATCAAAATGATACATGAGACCAGAGGGTTCCCACCCATTTACCTTTTTTTTACATCAATTATCTATACTGCTCGACGTCGCCTCTACCACCAATAGTAGTTATCATCATTACACCATCACTGTCACGACCATCGTTATATTGCACGAGTACCGTTAATACATTCGATTATTAAGATCTAAAAATTCATTATATATGATGAAAGAAAAAAAGGTAAAAAGTTGCTTATGTTATTTTTTAAATCACAATATTTTAACGGTGTATAAAAAAGGTTAATATATAGATGGACCTATTATACCAAAGTAAAAAATCCCACCTTTACATAAGATATAAAGACCGGACCTTTGGTCCAGTATAATAACCAAAGGTTTATATATTCTTAAACCCAAAATAGTTTCCCTCTTTTAAAATAGCCAATATCTTTACTCTAAGGTTGTACAAAATATACCAAATTATTTGCCCTAATTTTAATTTTAAGGTTTTAGGGTTTAGACTTATATTTAATTTTCAGCTACATTTTGATTGACAGCTTTTAGCCCAACAACCAAAATATCAGACCATTAATACTACTATAATATATAATCTAAATAATAAATAAATTGATTAAAGAAATGGCAACGGAATCTTCGGAGGGAGAAGAAGAAACGAGACTGATGGGAGGAAACCCGCAGTTAGTGATCGACGGGGATCTCCGTGAGATGGCGAAAACCGCTGCTTGGAGTGTTAGCTCTTGTAAACCTGGCAATGGCGTTTCCTGTCTCAGAGATGATAATTTTGAAACTTATTGGCAGTAATCATGTTTCTATATATCTATATTTATATCAATATTTTGTTTGTGAATTTGTTTGTTTTAATTTTTCGTTTTTTTTTTGGTTATTAGATCGGATGGTGCACAACCGCACTTGGTTAACATTCAGTTTCAAAAGAAAGTTAAGCTTCAAGTAAGTTCTTCTTTGTTAAAAGTTTTGGTCTTTTAAAATGACAGATATCGAAAAGTTATTATATTGCTAGCCATCTTTAGGACGTAACGTATAGCATTATGATTTTCGGAAAGTTATTTTAATGCTAGTAACGTTGATAAAGTATTTGCCTTGATACCATCTTTAGGACGTAATGTGATTTTCGGAGATATGATATATGTGGGGGATGAATGATAAAGTATCCGACTTGTCTAGGTTGATACTAGTGACAATAAACTATTTCCATGAAGTTTGTTTCTCTAGCTGAGTTTTTGGTCTATGATATAACCAAAACTAAAAAGTTGTAAGTGAATGTTTAGTTGCAGATAAACCTCTCTACTTTTATGTCCCCATTAGATGATGAGGGGTTGTTTATATTTATTAAGAACCATATAAAATCTCGAAAATGCGTTTAAATGTTTCCATTTTCCAGTTTAGATAACGGATGTAATTGAAACTAAAGGTATAACTAGAAACTAGTTTAAATGTTTTAAATTTTCTGTGAATTGTTTTCCTTCAATGTTAAATTTGAACACATTAGTTTTTTGTTTCTTCTTTTATCTTTAGAAAAATGCTTTGTTTTCAACAACTAGATAGGGAATTTAAACTGTGAAATTGCATAGCTAAGTTAAAATTTGGGGAAGAAACTAGTAATGTTAGGATTGCTGGTGATTAGAATAATAAATGGCCGTTTGGTTCAAAGATTTCAGTTTGATGGAAAGGAATTTAGGATCTCTTATGTTAACATAACAAGATAAGGAAGGAAAGCCGGATTTCTTTCTATCATATTCCATTGAAATCTTTGAACCAAATGACCCCTAAGTTTTAACTTGAGAACTTATAAGAAGTTATATGTCTTTTAGGAGTGATCCCTAAAGTATGGAACTCACCGAAAAATGGAAACACAATCTTGCTTTAATCAGTATTATTCCTATAACCGTGATCACGGCTTAAATTTCAGTTTTGTAATGGGAGATTTATTGCTTCTTCAGTTAGTTGCGCTTTATGTTGATTTTAATCTTGATGAGAGTTATACACCTAGTAGGATTGCAATTCGTGCTGGAGATGGTTTTCACAATTTGAAGGTAGTCTTTCAAGTTTCTTATATTTGGCTTTTTTATAATTGTTTGGTTACTGGAGTAAAACTGTATAATGGTTTTGTTAGTTTGGTTGAAAGATATGGGTTGTCTTACCCAATAATGTTGATCTTTATCCATATCATTTTTTGTTGTAGGAAATAAAGACTGTAGAACTAGTCAAACCAACTGGTTGGGTAAACATATATTTATCTGGAAGTGATCCACGGTAAGCAATACTGGTAAACTATCTGTCTTTTTCTTTTCTTTCTGAACTGCTATTCTTTGACAATGTGTTTAATTTTGTGAATCTGTGTTAGTTATCTCTAGAATTCTGTATAATAGTATTTTAGGATCTTATAAAAAACTTGTAAATGTTTTACCGAAAAAAAACTTGTAAATGTATACATCTTTATAATGTTTTCTAGAAAACATGACCTTTTTTATCTTGTGGCAGGGACGCTTTTGTAAATACCTTCATGTTGCAAATTGGTATCTTGTCAAATCATCTCAACGGCAGGGACACACATGTCCGCCAGATAAAAGTCTATGGACCACGACCGTGAGTGATAGTCTTTTTTCTTAAAGCGTAATTTGAACCCATTACTTACAAGTTACAAATAGGTCGAATATGGGTCATGCTTCATGTATAATGGTTAAACGGGTAAAATAAAAAAGATTAGGTAATATTGGGTCGAAAGTCAGTAGGTCACCCAAAATGTTTATGTAACACATTAAACCTCAATAGTTTTACTCTGAAGTTTGATTTTCATGAACTTAATAAACGCCTACAAAATCACTCATTTTGAACCTTTACCTAACCCGCCCAAGTAGCCTATTTTGCCACTCGAAGTTTTCCGGGTGTGATCGATAACTAACTGAAGAATCTTGTTTTATAATGTGTTTCAGGAACCCTATACCACACCAACCATTTCAATTCACTTCAACTGAATTCATTACTTACTCAACTTTGAGATGAGGAATCTAAAGGCTCTTAGGTACAGTTTGCCTTCACAGTTAAATGTACACCATCTCAGTTATATGGCAAAGGTGTTTGTGTGGTTTCTTTCTCAGTATTTTGAGCAGTGAATAGAGAATGCTGCCGAGATTAGGTACCATTGTTGTTGTTGAATGGTACATAATGTGGAATAGACAACATTAACCATTTAATTTGCAGTTCTCCACCTTTTAAGTTTTTTTGTGTTATTGTTTTTTACATTGGTTGGTCTGTGGCAGATTATCCAGCTTGCGATGGCCTGTAGTTTATTGTTAATGTTCTTATTTATAGATTAAATTTGAATCAGCACGCTTGTGGCTTCGGTACTAGTCAACTGTTGATATGAAATTGATGAAAAATATTACTCTTATAACATTTAAGAATATGAGTGCCAGTTTACTGTAACTTGTCGATTGAGATGGTGGTGGTCGGTTTTTTTTTTAACATTCAATAGCCAGTACCATCTCTGCTTGCTTTGAGATTGGTTACTGATAAACAGATTCAAGTTAAACTTCAGTAAATTATTATATACTTTATGTTTTAAGTTTAAAGTTATCATAAACAAAATCAACATACCATAAAGATGTGTTTGAGGAAAAAGCTTACCATAAAAGATGCGTAGCGAAAAAATTTGCCACAAATCTGATAGGTGAAAACAATTTTTGCACGCGTTTGCGTCTAAAAATCATGCCGTTTTTTTTTTCTTTTTTACTATAATCAATGTTGGCAGCCGAGTTCAGACAATCTATGCTTTCCTATAGATCTATATTGACTCAACATATCCAAACAGATGTTACTTGTTAAATGCTGTTGAATAAAAAAAGGTGTTAATTGTTAAACATCCAGATATGATGAACAAGCAGGAAGCCACATCCGCTCGGTGTCCCACATGTGACGCATGATGTTACCAATTCAGTCTCTTGATGAGATGTATAACTGTATAACTATCGAAGGTCTGACTGGGATTTCTTACATTGCCATATTCCTAAATCCTATAACAGCAAATTGTCCAATAAACTGCAAACACAATGTTCTGTCAACTACTCATAAGGCCCTTGTATAAAAGATGAAAGTATACAATGTAGAATGTAAGCTTTATAAACAGAATCTGTTCAACATAACTTTATATGGAACAAACTCTACTTTTGTAAAAAAGAAAGACAGCTTGTGAAGCAATATGAAACACAGTTGTATATGGATCCTACGTATCAAGCATGTTATACATGTATACGGCTGATGTAGGCTAAACTTTTCCAGCCATCTCAGCCTCAAGTTTCCTCAATGTGGTGGAACTCAGCTTTTCCCCACTCGATTCTTCAGATACCAGATTCACTACTTCAATCTGCACATAACCTATATTTCAGTATCTCTGTCATAGTGCCAAAGGTGGCCATTTTGACCCATTAACTTTTGATTGAGGAGATTTGGGTTGTTTTTTATTTAAACGGGTCAAAAAATAGCCAAGAAATTCAACCCACTTATTTTTGAATGGGGCGATTGGGGTTGTGATATCTTAGATGTGCCAAATAAAAGGACAGATAACAAGGGAATGTGTCAAATGGGTTTTATAGTAAGATTATAACTAGAGCAATAACATTGTTTCTGTAAACTTCAATCATGATTAACTCATATCTTATTTATAACACTTCTATTAAAATGGACAAACATATTTGCAGGTCAACCCAGCCCATTTCACCCAGAGTTAAAAAAGGCCAATTTCCCAACCGCTAGACCATCCACCTCTAAGAGGTACCAATGCACAACAACAAAAACGTATGTAATTTGTAGAAGACGTGCCTTTAGTTGCGAGAGGCCTCTCTCTGCTCTCTTCTTGTTGACCGATAATCCACCTGGTAATGTCTCCTTGCTGCCAAACAAGAATCTCTCTTAAGCTCCATATAGACCACACAAGACTTCCAAGAAACAGCTATATTATGCTGGTAACCAACTAATCTTAGGGAGTTGATGACTGATATAACCAATTTTTTAAATGGCATAGAAAAATCTTTGAAAGATTTACATTGGCCTCCACATTTGGGACCAGTGGTCCCTTTAAGTAATGAAAACAAACCATAAATGTAACCTAAGAACTTCAATTATTTTGTCATATTGATGTGGAAGTTAAAAAGGATAATGTCAAAACATAGCAAAATTCTTTTCCAAAGTCTATTTAGGTAATTTTATTCACCATTCTTTAGCATAATAACCAGTCAAAATTGGCTGCTTGTCAAACTTATGTTACGCCACATCACACTTATTACTGGTTGTAGCGGTGAAAGTAAGCTTTAGCTGGTCATAAACTTTAGAATTACCTAGATGGATGTAAAAGAGTTATAATCACCAAAAATTACATTTCGTATAAAAATCATTACCCCGAATAGATATTTTCTTTCCTTCCTAAGTACCAATTTCATGAAGATATAATACTGCTTAAACCTAAAATCTTGGTTGAGGAGCTGACCTGACAACAATAGCCTCCAGATCTTTATCGACGATTGAAGGACCATAGGGATCCGTAATGGGTTCAACTTGTACCACCAGTTCAGGTTTGATAGACTGAATAGAAAGGAAATTAGTGGGCATATTAAGCAACTTATTAATGGAGGGGAGGGGAAAAATTACAGATACCAAAACTAAATAAACTTCTTGCTGAAATTTATAGGAACAAGAGCCCTCAACTCATATAATATTGAGAAATGGATTCCTAGGTGAGAGAGATCCTAAGAGAAGAAGAAAAAATGGAATATTTGGTACCTTAATGTAATCTTCAACAGTTTTCATTCTCTCTTCAATAGGCATAATGAGTTCTGCAAACTGCAAAAGTTGGTACATCAACATCACACTACATAAGTCACGGAAATTGGTTGTATAATCTGAAGGATGTAAAATGAGCACAATTATGATAGACCTACGAAATAAAAGGTTTAATGATATTACTTTTCCTTTTGGAAAAATATTAAGGACTTGTAGGTTCACAAAAAACATTTGTTTGTAAGTGTAGCATTCAAATTGTTATCCCCCTGGCGCTCTCGCGAATATCAGCTATATTAAATGACTTGCCTAAAACAGGACAAGATGCCAGGATTGAGGTGGTTCACATGACAGAGGAATTACAATTTACAAGTAATATGTAATAACTATTTTTGTTAAGATAAACAACTGAGGAAACTATACAAGTTCAATGACCATATGATCTACTTTTCCAAAAATACATGATGGTTCCATAACCATTTTCCGAATAAGCTTCTATACCAAAGTTTAAACGCGGCATAGCAGTTTTCCTTTTTCCATTTGTGTGGATGGGTGGGGTGGGGTGGACTAAACTGTTCTGTAGTGAACTCAAAGTTTGCAAAATGAAGCAGGGCTATATGGTATGCAAGTAAAGACATATAACCGGGGATAACTAACAAGTGAATTATATTACTCGTATTAGAGTAAGCATCTAGCGGTAAGAGGGAAGGAGAAAGGTGTAAAACCTGTTTCTTGGCCAACATAGGTCCATCACAAACACCAACTACAATTCGATCCTTGGCCAACTCTGCAGCCGCCTATAATCAACATTCAAAACCTCAATACCCGAGTAAATAATAAAAATAGAGATCAAGTGTTGGAGAATATATATCAACTTTACTCCAAAGCCTATTGCATGCATCCAACTTTGATCACTTCTATCTATGTATTCGGTGCTATTTTTGCAGACGTGCCATCCACATTAAAAAAAAATACATACATGAAAAAATTAAAAATAAAAACTGAAATTCATGTGAAAACAGATAGATGGAAGTAAAAACCTTAAGGAAAAGGCGATGACCGTCGTGTAAGCGATCAAAGGTACCACCAAGAACCACAGCTTCATACGAATTCGACGGAGATATGGTTGACAAATTCGACTCGGGCGCTGTGTTCAAGTCCTCCACAATTGTCATTTTTACCACACTTCTTCTATCTAATACTAATACTAATAATATATATATGTGTCTCTTGAAACTGTAATAAACATCAACAATTAAATGGGTATAATTATTAGTAAAGTCTAATCTAATATTTACTTAAAAAATATATACTACTGTAATTAAATAATTAATTAATTAGACTAATAATAGATGGTATACAAATCAAGTTAAATTTACCTGCTGCAGGCAGGATATAAGGTGGTTGTTTTTTCAGGTAGATATGAAGTCCGATGTAAATAAGGTAAGGTTTAGTCGGACACAGATGGTCGGTCAAACAACAACAACTCAACACCAACCAAAATAGATACGAAAAATATATATAATAATCATTTATGTATATAATATTTAAATATTTAGATATTTGATTAAACAGCGAAATGGCAGAAAGATGACCAGAATTGTTTCATCCATGGAAATGGAAATAGCATATTTGGTATGGTGGTGGGGTAACAATTTTTTTCTTTTTCTTTTTTGTTCATATTTCTTTTTTATTACTATTATTAATTGATTAAAGTTAATTAAAGTTAATTGTTTAGTACTATGATTTTCCCTTCATTTATTGCAGAGGAAATAATGACGTTGACATTGATTTTGGTAGATTTATAAACTTTTATCAATAAATATGATGATTAAACGAATTAGAAGTAGCTAGGTGGTATTCGCACAATATGGTCACGATTGCAGCGACAGTTGGTGGTAGCAGGATGGTTGCTGCAGAGGCAGTGACAAGAGACGACGGTGACATCAACGATGATAACGATAACAATGTGGTATTAATGTAAAGGAAATTAAAATAAAATAAAATGGGTTTGTAGTTATTTTAAGGCTTTAGAAATATATGTTTTAAATAACTTCACTAAAAGCATTATATTAAATGAAGATATTTAAGTTATTAAATAAATAAAAGTTGTATTCAAGTTATACTGGTTCATTATATAAGGGATAGCATTCGTGCTGTTAACACTACGCAACCTTAGGTATTACTACTCTCAACTACCATGGATTAAGCGTGTATACTTAATAGGGAGAATATCATATTTCCCTTTCTTAACCTTTAAAATCACAT
>JANDBE010000015.1:35079671-35091273 GCA_024320915.1 Erigeron philadelphicus
CTTGACCCTTGATTTTTTTTAATTATTTGTATACAAGCCAATGATGACAAGTCTAACTGGTTAGAGGCATCCCAGGTTTTACCCAAGGTCTTGAGTTCGATCCTTAGGATGACAAGTCTTGGGTTTTTTTTCCCTCCAAATACTTGTAACGGCCCATAGTTAACATTTCGTTGTCTAGGGGACGTGTAAAGTTTCACCATTGTACGGAGAGGTTTTCCTGATATCGAATACCGACTGAATGTTTGAAAAAAAAAAAGAACAAAGTGTATTCTTCATCACCTAGTTTATCATATTTTATTTTTGAAAAAGAATAAAATGAAAGATGTTACATATATTTTTCTCAAAACTTAGATACATGACAACATTTTATAGGTTGAATTCTAAATGATTTCCTACTAATTAATCTTGTCTTTATTTTTCGTACAATTTTGTTCACAACTCGCAAAGTGTATTTATGTCTATCAAACTCAAACTTAAATGACGAATTTTATATATAACACATTAAAGTTGACTAAATATAACAATGAAAACATTATGACTCATTCTATCTAATTACTTGCTTCCTTCAAGTTTCAATGCTTGTAATTTAAGTCCATCCAACTAAGTTATTACAATATATACTCCTTGCAAGTAATTTGGTTGTATATTAAATTTCCATGAAATGAACTTAGGCTAAAAATAACAACTTCAATAATGTGTCAAAATTAATATCATCATGACCACATTTTAGATTTTCCAACCATCTATTGTCAAACCGAGTATAAATGTTTTGAGCTCTATATAGTGTTCAATTTAAAATCACCGTAAACTATTATTCCAAACAAAAGATACATGAACAATAATGTGAAAAAAAAAATCATAATTAATCATTTTTGCAAGGAGAGTGATATATCTACAACAATTTTTGGTTATCTACAACAATACGTGTTTTACACAGTTGTACACTGCACAATAAAATATATATTTTTATTATACATGACTGAAAGATGTTGTAAATATATCACTCCCCTTTTTACAAATAAAAACTGTTATTCCAAAAAAGTTAGTAGTAAATCAAAGTGACACAATGACAATTGCCTTACGCCACTTTGCAATACAAAGATCAAATAATTAAATAAAAAGATATCAATCACAATAAACAAAAAGCAAACAAAACATATATACATACACACCTGTCTGTATATATATAATAACAAATCTATTAAAGACACACACATTCATACCCACACATATGTCGGTGTGAAAGACACCATATTTACCCTCTTTTTTTCAGCTTCTTCTCACTTGCCCACACTCCCAACTCATTTCACCTCTCCATTTTCTCTGTTTTCTCAATTCTGTTTCGACCTGACCCGAATTCATGGAAACCAACTCGGTTTCCAAATGGGTTTTGCTAATCTTGGTCATAGTTCAAATGGGTTGTCACAAGATTGAATGTACTGTGACTTATGATAGTAAAGCCATTGTTATTAATGGTCAAAGAAGAATCTTGATTTCTGGTTCTATACATTATCCTAGAAGTACTCCTGAGGTACTTAAATTTATAAAGTTTGAAGCTTTTTTAAAAAATGAAATGTGGGTTTTTTTTTTTAGTTTTTTTTTTTTTTTAATTTTTATAATTTTTTTGCAGATGTGGGAAGATCTTATAATGAAAGCTAAAGAAGGAGGGCTTGATGTGATTGAAACTTATGTGTTTTGGAATGGTCATGAGCCTTCTCCTGGCAATGTACTTTACTTTCTCCTTAGCTATTTACATTTTTAACACGCGGTAAAATATTATAGCTGACGCCGTCAGCCTGACGGTTATATTTTTAGAGCTATGGTTAACAAATTGCATTAACTTGGGTAATTTCTAGTGCAAGAATTACTATTACTTTACTAAAATACTATATATTGGTTAATGTTTGTATTTTTCCATTAGTTTTAGCTCATTAAGCTGAATTTGTATACTATACCTTTTGGTAATTATTTATATGATTTTACACTACTAAATGCTACTTATTGAGTTTTTCTAATATATAATTAATAAATTAATTAGTTCTAGTATGTTTTAATGTGAAAACTTTGTGTTAATTTAATAGATATATATTTTTGCAATTTTTCTCTTATTTTTGTAACAAATTGATGTTTTTAAGCCAATGTTTCTTGTAGAAAATTTTAAGTTTATTTCTATATAGTACACAACATAATAATTTGCTGTGTATTTTCTTGAAACTGATTTTCTTGAATTTTTTTACTTGTTAATTTCAGTATAACTTTGAAGGAAGATATGATTTAGTGAGATTCTTAAAGACAGTGCAAAAAGCAGGACTTTATGCTCATCTCAGAATTGGGCCTTATGTTTGTGCTGAATGGAATTTTGGGTACTTTTTTATAATATATATTATCATATTTTAATATTTCAGATCTATGTTTCTTTTTGGTGTTTTACAATTAGTGTAAATAAAAATTACTGTAAAGCTAATTTTGTTTTAATTCTTGCAGAGGATTCCCAGTTTGGTTGAAGTATGTTCCTGGGATTAGCTTTAGAACTGATAATGAGCCATTTAAGGTCAACATTATTTACCTTTTTACCTTTTTTTTTTTATATATATATAGGGAAAAGAATCTGTGTGTACGTAACTTGTCTTTAGCTACTATTGTAAGAAAAAAACTTGTTTTGGTTCATTGTATGTAAGTAACCTGCTAAACTGACCGAATCATGTAAAAAAGCTGATGTGGTGGTCTCTCATTGGGCCACGTATCAGATGTTTGATGGTGCCACGTTAGTATACGGTCGTTTTTTTACACAATTCGTTCACTTTTGAGACAAACTTACATGCAATGAACCAAAACAAAGTTTATTTCCTACAATAGTATCTGAAAGACAAGTTACATGCACACACAAATTCTTTTCCCTTATATATAATACATTGGTTATAAATTATAAATGTTGGCTAATTTACAATCCTTTTTCTAGTATTTTAAGTTATATATTTTTATTGTCACAGAGGGCAATGAAGGGTTTCACTGAGAAAATTGTGAATATGATGAAGAGTGAAAAACTGTTTGAATCTGAAGGAGGTCCAATTATCCTGTCACAGGTAAAATCTTGGACAAAAATATGCTACCTAACTTGTAACTTGTGCAACTTAAGTTGTACATTTGGTTTTGGATTTTTGAGTTAATGACAAATGTTGTGAGTTGTAAGAATGTGATTTTAATAAATAAATGTGACGTTTTTGGTTGTTACAGATAGAGAATGAGTATGGGTCTATTGGAAAGACACTTGGAAGTGCTGGACATAATTACATGACTTGGGCTGCAAATCTGGCCGTTGGATTGGGTACAGGTGTCCCATGGGTCATGTGCAAGCAAGATGATGCCCCTGATCCTATTGTAAGCATTTCTCTTGTTCATTTTGACAAGTCACATGAAAAAGTTACCATTTTTACATTACTTGGTGTCATCAAGATTGACTTTGTTTGAGAATTAAAGGTTGGTTTAGACTTTAGAGTTTAGACGTTTGTAAGGGTGTTTTAGATATTTAACTAATTGTCACACATTGCGGTTAGAGTAGGCTGTTGCGTTTTCATCCGTAAACCAAGATAAAATTTTGATCTATATTGTGTCATAGTCATAGTTAAATGGTGAGATTAGAATGGAATAATAAATAACATGTGGCTCTTGGCCTAATGGTGTGTCATGAATTTAACTGGTCAAGTAGAATTTTATTAGTTAAAAAAAAGAACAGAAAAATAGAGAGGAATTCTGACTGGTCAAATGGGAATCTTTTTGTTTGTCAGTTGCTATTAATGGAAGATACTGAAATGAAAGTAGTTATGTGTTAAGTTTTAATGACTGTCCTTGTAGAATCTTGGCAAGGGTTGGCTTTGGGCCATGTGATTAGGTCCGAGTCCGGTATGTAATGGGTCTGGGCTGGGCTGACTGACTTTGTTTCTGACTAGGCCAAAATGTGTTCATTTACTAGATTTGTCATTTGTAACTCTTTATGCATTATATTTATGCCTGCTGAGCTGTGAAAATTCGAAAGAATTGGTTTTTGTAACCATTTTTCATTCATTGGTGCAGATAAACACATGCAATGGTTTCTATTGTGATGCTTTCTCCCCTAACAAGGCTTATAAACCAACTATCTGGACTGAGGCTTGGAGTGGATGGTTCAATGAATTTGGTGGTCCTGTTCATGAGAGGCCCGTTCAAGATTTGGCATTCGGTGTTGCTCGATTTATACAGAAGGGTGGATCATTCTTCAATTACTATATGGTTGGTGGTTTTTGTTATCCCAAAAATGCTAATAAAAACAACTTCTTATGCACTGAGACTTAACATCTTAAATTTTGATATACAGTATCACGGAGGAACAAATTTTGGTCGCTCTGCTGGAGGCCCTTTCATCACTACTAGTTATGACTATGATGCTCCACTCGATGAATATGGTGAGTTCAGAACTACTAATGTATACTTTTGAGGTCAAACTTATTATTCTTTAAAATCAACGGTGATGTATGTTTTGTTAGTTTTCGACTTGTTTAGTACATTATTTCAGAAATAATAAACTATTAAAGCATAATTATTGTTTCCTAGTTCAAATATTGATGTACATTTCTGTATATAGGTTTGATCAGACAACCTAAATACGGGCATTTGAAGGAGCTTCACAAAGCTATCAAGCAATGTGAGCCTGCTCTAGTGTCTGCGGATCCTACTGTGACTTCTCTGGGAAACCTTCAGCAGGTTCTTATTGTTAGATCAAAATTATTCCGAATCAAAAGCAAAAGATAGTGTTACTGAATAATTTTTTTTTCAGGCACACGTATTCTCTTCAAAGTCAGGACACTGTTCAGCTTTTCTCGCTAATTACAACACCGACAAAGCAGCAAAAGTGATGTTCAACAACATGCATTATACTTTACCTCCATGGTCAATCAGTATTCTTCCCGATTGCACTAATGTTGTCTTCAACACTGCTAAGGTATACAAATTTGTAAATATCAAGCACAAATGACTCAATATTATCATAGTTTTTCCTTTATGGTTTCATGTGTTAATATTTGTAAAACCGACACAGGTTGGAGTTCAATCTACGAAAATGGAAATGTTGCCTACGAATTCTGAGTTGTTTACATGGGAGACTTACAATGAGGATATGACCACTGTTGATGACAGCTCAACTTTCACTGTGTCGGGTCTATTGGAGCAAGTCAATGTCACCAGAGATAATAGTGATTATCTTTGGTATACAACCAAGTAAGTTCCATCATTTGTATTTCCTAACATGCTGAAAATCATTTAGTCACGGTGAGAGCATGGCTCAAAATAACGTGTTTCTCAATTTGCAGTGTTGAAGTTGGTTCTTCTGAATCATTCTTAAGAGGTGGGGAGCATCCCAAACTCTTGGTGCAGTCAACTGGTCATGCTCTTCATGTGTTTATAAATGGAGAACTATCGGGTATGGTAGTGTGATTATTATTCTTGATAAAACATGTTATTGATGATTAGACTCGAATCATTTAAGAATTGAATGTGTATATGTATAGGTTCGGCTTTCGGAACACGTGAAAATAGAAAAATTACTTATAAAGAAAAAGTCAATCTCCGTCCTGGAAACAATAAAATATCACTACTTAGTGTTGCCATGGGATTGCCGGTTAGTATGTTTTTCCTTCTCTATGCTAATCCTTTTCTATGATCAGCTCTAACAAGATGTTTTTATCTATTATGAAGAATATTGGGGGACATTATGAAACCTGGGAGACCGGTGTCACAGGTCCAGTGGCTTTGTACGGTCTTGACCAAGGGAAACAAGATTTATCGTGGGCTAAATGGACCTACCAGGTCTGGTTCACTTCCATTTTCCTTAACTAGTTGTATAGTATCAGAATTAATGTCTCACATTTTGGACATGAACTGTTAAAAACTGCTTTCATTGTTTTCGCTATAACAGGTTGGTTTGAAGGGCGAGGCCATGGATGTTATCTCCTCAAACCGTATGTTTTCAGTCAATTGGATGCAGGGTTCCCTTATCGCTCAAAAACAACAGCCGCTAACATGGCACAAGGTATATGCATCACCATAAACTCTTGCAAGGGACATTATAGCAATGACTATCTACTGAGCTCTTGCTAACCTCTTGAAATTGTTTCCAGGCTTCCTTTAATGCACCTTTGGGTGATGAACCGTTGGCATTAGACATGACCAGTATGGGTAAAGGTCAAGTGTGGATCAACGGTCAAAGCATTGGAAGATACTGGACCGCTTATGCTACTGGTGATTGCCAAGGGTGCCACTACGCTGGTTCTTATCGCCCTCCTAAATGTCAACTCGGATGTGGTCAACCAACACAACGATGGTATAACAATCTCAAACTCACACTTAAAAAACATAATACAAACAAATTCATGAAATAAGTGACTAAGACTAACTTTGTGATCTTTCAGGTACCATGTGCCACGATCGTGGTTAAAACCAACAGATAATTCTTTGGTGCTTTTTGAAGAACTTGGGGGAGACCCGACCCGTATTTCACTAGTGAAGCGAACAACGACAACTGTATGTGCTGATATGTTTGAATATCACCCAAACATGCAGGATTGGCATATTGAAAGTGAGGGTAAAACGCAAGAGCTTCATAGACCGAAGGTCCATTTACACTGCGGTCCAGGCCTAACCATTTCAGCTATTAAATTTGCTAGCTTTGGAACTCCGTTGGGAACATGTGGTACTTTCCAACAAGGAACTTGCCATGCTCCTGCATCTTACGATGTCATTCAAAAGGTACAACATGCATAAATACTTGTGACACGTATAAACAGTTGTATCCTATGTGTATGTGCTTGGACTTAATTATTGGGATTTGTGTTGTGCAGAAGTGTATAGGGAAAGAGACATGTGCCGTGACTATAGCAAACAGCAACTTTGGTCAAGACCCGTGTCCAAACAAACTGAAGCGCTTGACAGTTGAAGCTGTTTGTTCTTAAAGTTCAAGTGGTTGAGTGGAAAGAAGACATGAAATGGAAATACTAATCAACAAATTTGTGATTTAGTGTAGCTTATTTATCTGGTATTTAATTACATTAGAAGTTATTTTAGGGTGTATATCATTGAAGATCCCAGGGGTTTTCTAAATTGCGGACCTCGTGATGGATCGATCCAAAGAGCTGGTTGTCTGGCATTTTAGACCGGAAAGTAGAACCAGTTTGTTTACTGCAAAGTGTGATTTATTTGGAGTTGTTTGTATGTTGTCAAGATGGGGGAAATTGAAACCCCACAGTTAGGTTCAGATTTTAGGAATGGATCCTATACTGAACATTTATGTTAATTGTGTGCAGTTTCTTAATGAAATATAATGTCGAGACACGTCCATTATTTACTTGTTTCTAAAGGCAAAATTTATATACACGTCCACACATTGTAGCACCCATAGACCATAGTATCTGAATTGACGGGTCACCTTGTATATGGCGAGGCCAAATGCCCTTTCTTTATATGGCAAGTTAAAAACTAATGTATGATATTCTTTGATTCAATGATTTGGAACGTAAAAAGTTGATAAGATCAAGGATGCAAAGGAAATTTTGAGCTAGAAAATATTCGAAATAACACTATGCCTGGTTTATTTTGGTGGTTCAGACTATGCCTGGCTAATTATAATATACTATACAGTGTACAATAGTATTTGATTCAACGATTTTGAACCTATGACACATAAGTTGATAACTCGAAGATCTGTAGTTCTTTGTAAACTTGTATTCAATGAGGTTTCATGATGCAAGTTCAAGTTAAATTCTAGAGCTAGAAAATTCACAAAAAACTATGCCCGGTCAACGATTGTGGTTTAAGCTTAATTCTCAGAGGTTAATAATGTTTGACTTTGAGAAGAGTCGTTTAATTTGATAATAGCCCCTCGGATCCATTTACCATTCCCAGTCCTGTTCACAAAACCATCACCATCTTTGGAACCAGAACTAACTACATATGGATGGGACTGTACCTCTACGTCATTGCCGTAATTTATAGATACCTAAAACTTCAATTCATGACTTATAAGCTATTTGGAACAAACCTAAACCCTCAAACCAGCCTCATCATACAATTTACATTTTATTGATATGCATAAAACACATTTGGAAAAATAAACACTAAACACAACTAGAAAATTCTAAGAGAATCAAATTAACTATTTGCAGCCAACAATGAGGAACCACAATAATATTAACAGTATACAAATTCTTATAAACATACTTTTGATGTTTCTGTAGACTGCAAATAACTACCAGCTCAAAAAAACTTACAGAATTGTCATAACTGCAAGCAGTTAAAAAGAGATCCGAAGCAGTCTTCAACGATATGATGGTTGAAAGAAAATGTAATCATATATATGATTCATGAGCAAAGTATGTAGCATTACATGCATTCTAAGTACATTTTGACACGACATTGGCACGACATACATGCTGAATAACAAGAACGCTTCCAGATGTCCAGTCTTTACTAATAATCCCCACGAAAAGGTTTAGATTGACTGATTTTTTATACAAACAAGATGATCAGCTAAAATACAAGAAACATCCACAAACATTTGGAAAAACTACATATAACAGCATAAGAAGTAGACCTATAAACAATATAATTGCATCGTGTCATCTTGTTAACAAAGGAATCAAGTTACTAAAAAATGCTTGGATATCGCATCCACACTTCTATGCGTGAGAAGGCCATGTAATAATTTTGACACAATCTGATAGGTGATTAAAGCTGTATGATGTTTTTGAAATAGTATGTACCACAAAGATACCATCCAGATAGCAGGAACACAAGAAATGCCAAGAACGTCAGAAAGCCGGCACCTCCAAATGTTATACCCATGAAGAATACGACCATAAATGAAAGATAAGATCGAACCATAGATGGTGTGTCGACCCACTCCCCTTTTAACAGAATCAAAGCTGCAACGTTCACCACATTCCACCCACTCGCCTGAGACTCCAAACGGTTCAGATGGTTAGCCACAAACGAGTGACAGTTGCAAGTTAACATGCTATAAATTTGCTGTTGGTATTCTTGTGTGGTCTTTTTCAAGGCATCATCCCAAGTATACTGGTTTTTTCCTGATTCCACTAGCCCGTATTCTTCTTCACTTCTGTATGCCCATGTTTGCTGTATCAAATACGAATATTTAATGATTTTATTTCCCGAGGGACTAAAGGCAAAAACACAAGGTATACCTTATCTTTGTTTATCTGGATATAACGAGCCACAGGCCCAAATGCAAAGTTATCAACAGACACAAAGTTAGGTCCTGCAAAATCCACAATGACTCCATCTTCACGGCCTATTCCAACATGACCCACAAATGGAAGCAGCCATGAAATAACTGGGAGAGGTGTCCATACAATGCAGCATGGAAAGCGAGCTCTTGTTGGATCGATCTGCATGCTGTTAGGAGTGTTATGTTCAATCATCATTGGCTTAGGTTCCGTGTCCAACTCCATTGCCATATCTGCAGTCATAAAATTACCCATAGAGTTCAATTATGCCAATTGCCAAATATTAAAACAAGCATACACGTCTTCAAGGGGGGCAACACGGGAAATGAAATCTTACACGATGGATCATCTTTACGTACGTTACTACTAGTAATTCGCAATATAATTACTCATTATTCTTAATATCTCTCTTTTTTTTTAATCCTACTCAAAAATAAAGAGGTTTACGACTGGAGCCAATATAACTGTGCAGTTCAAGCGAAAGGGTAAAACACTACGCTATCCGTGATGTGTAACTATCCTGCCTCACCTCACACGACACATATTCGTAGACATTTTTTCCTCTCCATTTTATTACTTGTACAAGGTTTGCTTGGTATATAAATCTACAATTACATTTTCATTTCAATATACACATAATTTCCATCTCTGGCATCCCTCCATTAGAAAACAGATAAATCTAAAACAAAATTTATAATTTCATTGTAATGCCGAAATAAAAATAAAAAATCTAACATAACATTAAAAAAAAAAAATTAACTGGGTGGTTAGAAATGTTGAAACTTTACCCAAATAAAAATTGTATATTTTGGAACATTAAAAGCAATGTAATTATTACAATTATTAATTAAATATGAAGAATGTAATCTCTAGATTTGTTCAAACAAATCTACAATAGTAATAATTTCATTGTAATGCCGATTTGTTACAACAAACAAAAAGATATATGATTTGTGGGTAAAATGTAACAAGATCTAGAAATGCGAAAGATGAAAACTTTATTAACAAATATGGGACAAATTTACCTTTTTTTTGCAGATCTAAAAACCCTTTATTGGAAAAAGAAGAAATGAAGAAGAAGAAGTTGTTGGTGGTTCATCAAGATCTAATTGTGCTTCTCCATGTATTCTTTCTTTTCCCACTTTTTTTTTTTTTCTTTCTGTTATAAGTCAGTTTTAATAGCTGGTGACAGTTTTCCCATCATTTCTTATATATACTCCGTATAAGATTTATAAAAATGATAAATACAACTAATTTTTTCGTATGTAGCATTATTATATCATAAATTATTTAATTTTTCAATTATAAAATTTAGTACCAACTATCTCTGATCATTATTGGTATAAAAGAGGCATAGAGTGTATATTTACTTGAGTATATATTTACATGCGAAAACTAAAATTAAAAGTTACCATGATATAATTTAAATCACTAATGAGTATTAACTTTTTTAATCTTGTAAGAAAATCCTAATTATTACGTTAATTTTAAGTCAATCCTTAATTATCTACCGTCATTCAACAAAATTTCATTTAACCAACTCTAGTATTTTTCGTGATTTTTGATATAGTTTACGGGATAATTGTGAAGGATTCAAGGTATTCTAAGTAGTTGGATAGTTAGATTGAGGCTTAGTCTAGTTGTGTTAAGAAGTAGAGTCGTTACCGATTTCCGCAACCACTAGTTTGAGTGAGACGAAGTAGCTTGTTCGGTGCAAGGTTCACTTAGTTTTTCTTTGACTTTGAAAGTGAAAAATTCATATCAAGTCACGTTTTCATGCAGCCTTACTTACTTGATTTAAGTATTTTTCTTCATTTTATGATTCACGCACAAAATTCAGTACGCGGTTTAGTTCGTTTAAAGGTTAGTCATTTTCACTTATTAGTTTAATAATCGGATAGTGACAGTCTAATTATAAACTGGGGGTTGAAAACAATTTCTGGTAACAAAAATCAAACAAACTCTTTTCGTGAAAAATAGTTAAATAACTATTTTTCGGTCGTATCGACCTTAAGTTTTATCTTTCATTCCTCTTACGCCAAAATTTACTTTTCAGTCAATTAAAAGATTTCAAAAGATAACTTTTTAGTTTGTTAAGCAACGTGACAACTCGGTCACAAACCCCCCAATTTTACACTTTTTTTTTAGACTAGATTTAATATTGTTAGTAACTACTAAACTAATTCCCTTGGACGATCCTGGACTTACTACTAGCTATACTATACACGAGGGGTACACTGCCCGTGTGTCTAATAAAATTATTAGTATATCCTTGTTTTATAAATTTAAAACTTGGGTGATTTTTACGAGCAAAACGATTTAATAAAATATGC
>JANDBE010000015.1:35093633-35104607 GCA_024320915.1 Erigeron philadelphicus
GTTCCAACTAAATTAACCCCAATCCCAAAAATAAAATACTAGGACATTAATTTAATGCCAAAACTATGAAAATGGGTTAATTTCTTTTACCTTAAAATAATTGGGGTGTTACATCCGGCCACGATCACAACCACTAAAGTCGGTCCACCAACACCGCCGCCAAACTACGGCCACGCACCATCCCTCCATCTTAAGCTACAACCGCCGCACCTGCCACCAGCAAAACCTCCAACCCCGCCCCCCTTTGACTCTCGCCGGAAAACTAGCGGACGCCGGAAAAGTAATAGTGATGTGGTCGTCGTCGAAAGATTGGATCCAGCCATCACCATCAAGATTCGACCAGACCAACACCACCACTGTCCAGATCCGGCTACCCTTACCTCCCCGTCTAGATAGTTATGATATGTGGTGTGACGGTTGGTGATTATAAAGGTGTTTCAGTCAACTTATTTTTATAAAGTTTTATATCGAAACTTGGTTTTGATATTTTGTAGTATGTAGATGGGTAGATCTTAGCTGTTTATGACCACCGCCAGGACGTTTTGACTTGTATGAGGTTTTATACATTATATATATAGGAGGGATTTAATATGAGTTTCAAAGGAAATTGTTGATGATTATCCGTTTGTGTGTGTATGTGTAACAAAGATGAAGATTTGATGATGAATTAGTTTTTGGGTTTTTGTGTGAAAAAGAAATATAAAAAATAATTATATAATAAATTTTGGGTTTTTGGGATTTGATGAAGGGAATAATCACTCATATAGACTTAACCTTTCATTTTTTTGCTATTTTGGTCACCCACCTTTTATTTTTATTAGAATGAGATGCAACTTTTCAATTTTTTACCACTTTAGTCATTCAACTATTATTTTGTTAAAATGAGATGTAACCTTTGGATAACTTTTTACATTAATTACTCACATTGAAAAAAATTATCGAAAAATGGTATTAAAGTATACTTGAACACCAACATGTAATTAGGTAACCTATAAAGAGTTCAACTTAGCTTTCACGTAGCTTATCATGTCACTTAAAACAATTATTTTTGTCATCAAAACTTAAGATGACACATCAACACCTTATTAAATCCATCCATACCCATATACCGTTTCTACTTTTTAACCTAAAACTCTTTGTAACTAAAGGAATCAAAAAACTTTTAAATATCTTTGTATATAAAGTTATTGTTGTTGTTTATATAATATTTTTTTAACTTTAGTTAATGAATATATGATTTATGATGAGTGATATCATATATGTATCTTATATTATGCATCATATATATTATTATGAATCTAAAGGTTAAAGCTAAAATTAAAATAGGTATTAATTTTATGTCAACGAGAATAGACAATGGGTAACTATTAATTATCATTTTAATAAAAATAAAAGTTAGGTAACTAAAATGTTAAAAAAGTGAAAAGTTGCATCCTATTTTAACAAAAATAAAAAATGAGTGCTTATAGTGGTAAAAAAATGAAAGGTTACATCCTATTTTAATAGAAATAAAGGATGAATGACTAAAATGACAAAAAGATGAAAGGTTGAGTCTATACAAGTTATTTTTCCCTTTGATGAATTGGGTTTGTGTGTGTATGTAAGATATGTCTTTATAATAAATAATTAGATTAATGGAACCTAAGCTTTGTTTGAAATTGCACTGCAAGTTGCATATGGGTTAAAACAGTCATTTACATGTTCATGTGACTGGCACATGACCAAACTTAACGATCCGTCAGTGTCCGTTAAACATAGGTATGACAATTGTGCAAAATTGCAAACCATAGGTATGTCTCGGGTAAGTTTGTGCAATTAGGTATGAATTGTGAAATTTGGGGTATTCTCCAGGTACCATCTTTGTAATTTACCCTAAAATTAAATTGGTAATAAAAATAGGGCCTTTTATATATATTTTATTTCTTTATCACCTCATACCCGACCCGATAAACCACTGACAAAAACTAACCCATATTTTCTAGTTGTAAGATATCCAAAACCCTAAAATCACAAAATCAAACTATTAAAATCCTTGAAATTTCAAGAGCGAGTCTACAATGTCAAGGTCTGCAAAAAACGTCGTAAACATTGACGACAGTGACGATGATGAAGTTGTGCCGGAAGTTCAAAACGATGACCGGAGATTGGAGAATCGGAGTTTTTGGAAAGCCGGAGCTTTTGACATCGGCCCAACTAAATGGACTCCTAATCAAGGTCTATTATATATAAATATACATACATTATATATATATATATATTTAGGGTTTCATAAAATGTTTTATAGTAATAATTTGCTGTTTATATGGTAATGTGGTTTAAAGAAAGCTGAATGTGTTGTTTGCAGGTGAATTGGAACATGCTCGAGTGCACCCGAAATTTCTTCACTCCAATGCAACTTCACACAAATGGGCTTTTGGAGGTCTGACTATAAATCTTTTTTTTTTTTTTTTATTTGATGAAATGTTGAGAAATGATAGTTTAGTTATATTGATAGGGATTAGCTTTAGAAAGAGTGTCGATTTTATTATGACTAGCATAGTACTCGCGCAATGTGGTGGTGACGAATAGTTGCAACAGCTTTTTTTGTTTCTTAAATCTTGTTGTTTGCTATTTTGGAGTTTTTGGTGTATATATATGGTTTTCGGCGATGTCTGACCCTGGCCGGTGGTTATTGTTGTTGTGGGTGGGTGGTGGTTTAAGAGAGTGAGAGGATGACGTGCTACATTCTTATTGGGTGGGATGAACCGATGAGGGGGTGACCGGTGATGTGGCACATAATTTATTAGGTGGTGGATGAGAGGGTGATATCTCAATTTCTTCTATGATCTCTTTAATCTTAAAATGGGGGTGGGGAAGTTGCTTTATGTTACAGTATAGAAGTCTAGATAGCTGGTTTGATGATCCGCTTTTTGAGTTACGACATTAGAAATTAAAGTCCGAGTGGTTTGGATAACTTATTTGATATGGAGGATACCTAGATGAATGTTAATCGACTATGAGATGGTTCCCTTTTACGAATATACAGTACTATATTTTTGTTAGTTCAAGATACCTTATTCATGTGCGTAAAAATACAAAAGCTTCATTCAAAACACAATGTTCATTCTAAAGTGATTTTGGTCTTCTTTTAGTTGCCATGACATTATGGATCAGATTATGATAAAATTTATATTCATGAAGAGACACACAAGAGAAGAATTTAACTTTGTTGATTTTGTGAATCATGACATTGAATTTAGGATCTTAATTGTCTCACTGTCTTCCACCTTGTTGTTCTTTGTAATTGATCTGCCACGGATTTTTTTTTGCCTTGTATATATATCTACGCATGCACGCTGACATGGTTACCTCAATATTGATTCATTATTTTGCACCAACCAAATAGTAAAAGTAAATTGAATGACATCAACTTATATAAAAATCTGTGATGTCTCTAGGAGCATTCTGAAAGTTTGAAGACCATAGCCACACTCTTTAACCCAAAGACTCACCTCTCTTGTACTTTGGTAGTGAAGAATGGATAATCTAGTCCATTCATTCAATCCCTCGAAACCCAAGTTACTAATGAAATCTGATTATATTATCAAGAGTTAATACTCATAGTCTAGATTATATTATCAAGAGTTAATACTCATAGTCTAACTGTATCTTATTGCAGCAATTGCGGAGCTTTTGGATAATGCTGTAGATGAGGTAAATATTGGTTTAGAAATGAACAAAAAATCATTTAACAGATATCAGAGATGTATATTTTATTAGTTTACTATTACACAGCTCATGAGCTGCTTTTATGTAATAAAAGCCACATTAAAGCATTAAATCCCTGTCCGGTTCTGGAATATTAAGGGGTGTACTTGCTATTTGGCAACTTTATGCCCAGAACTGTAAGGACATTGCTATATAGAAAATCAATTGTATATTTGTATGACGTTATGGTTGTCAACCTTGTGTAACAGATCAATAACGGAGCAACTTTTGTGAAGCTCGATAGGATTTTCAGCAAAAGGGACAATTCTCCTGCGTTACTTGTTATTGGTACCATTCTTTTGTATTTGACTTATAGATTAATTGTTATAGTGTTTCGATTGGGATGTATCAGTCTCTATGTTCGTTCACTCATTCAGTAATCTGAAATATTGTGTTAGATGATGGAGGTGGAATGGATCCAGATGGCATTCGGAAGTGCATGAGCTTGGGATACTCAACAAAGAAGACAAACAACACAATTGGGCAATGTAACTATCAAGAACCATTATTTTGTTATAATCCTCTAGTTTGTCTAATGAAGAGTATTAACTTACAAGAAAGATCAGTTAGATATTTCACAGTTGAGTGTGAATTCAATATATCTTGACAACTGGGAGACATGTATTCTTTCAGACGGTAACGGTTTCAAGACAAGTACCATGCGGTTAGGAGCTGACGTGATTGTTTTCAGCCGTGCATATCGGAATGGGTACTATTTCAATAGTGGTTTATTCTTTAATCGAGTTCTTGGAATTGACAATTATCCCCTTGATGTTTTTGTTATTATATTTTGTAGCCGAGCGACGCAAAGTGTTGGCCTCTTATCGTATACGTTTCTACGCAGAACCGGTCAAGATGACGTGATTGTCCCAATGGTAGACATGTGAAATCTTAATGTTCATTTAAGTTCATGCTTTGTATTTTTATTTTAGTCTTATTTATAATCTCTTTGCAGATTGATTTTGATATCTCAAAGCATTGGCCAGAGCCTATACTATATGGCACTCAGGATGATTGGTCTACTAACTTAAATACAATTCTTGAATGGTCCCCATTCGATTCACAAGATGACTTATTTCAACAGGTTTATTTGTGTTCTATACTGGATATATTTGATGGTCTATAGTATATTAGCTTTCATTTCAACATTTATCTTTCTCAGTTTGAAGATATTGGGTCACATGGGACAAAGTTAATCATATTCAACTTATGGCTCAATGATGAAGGCGTCTATGAATTGAACTTTGATGAAGATGAGGAGGTTCTATCTTTGTAGACACCAGTTAAACATTTTAATGACATGACATATTTATACCATTGTTAAGTGTTCTATATGTATGCTGATATATAGGATATAAAATTGAGAGACGAATCTGCTCGTATGTCTAAATTGAGTAAGAAAGCAGCGGATACACAAGCACATATTTCCCACCGTCTTCTTCATTCATTAAGGGTGATTATAATCCTAAACTGTTAAACTATCTATTTGGTGTCTTCGATTTGTTGAGTGATGTTTTATGATATACAATGCTTCTTTTCAGGCATATGCATCAATGTTGTACCTCAGAAAGTTTAAAAACTTTACAATATTCTTACGAGGGAAACCTGTAGAGCAGTTCAACATGGCTGATGATCTGAAATACAAAGAAGTAGTCATCTATAGGCCACAGGTCTCTTCAGTGAAAGAGGTAAACACTGCATTGTGGTTATTTTTTAGGCATCCTATAACAAAAATGGGTTAAAAACAATAGCATTACTCTTTTATAAGGAATGTATAGATTTTCTTTTGAACTTATTACTGTACTAATCAAATAAGCAAAGCTGTTATCCTCACTACTCACATGAAAATGAAACAATAGCAAATATACATTTCTCAAGGCCGTTAAATAAGAAGAATTAAAGAACATGTGGTTCTGTCATTAGTTTAATTAATCGTATGCACCAGAAAGTACTGTTAATTACTTTTTGTTTTGCAAAGCTTTTTTTTGAGTGTCAAGTAGTTTTTACCCGTGCTTTTTCCTAACCTGCTCAACCTTATATAGGCTGTTGCCGAGACAACTCTTGGATTTATCAAAGAAGCACCGGATCTTGGAATCACTGGATTTAACGTATATCATAAAAACCGTCTTATTCGGGTATGCATTTTTATAACTGTGACTTTGGTTTAATTTTAATTGCTTTTAAGATTACATTAATACAAATCGTTTCAGCCCTTCTGGAAAGTAACTGCTGAGGGACATTCCAAAGGATATGGAATAGTTGGTAAGCATATGCTCTTCTTGAGTTATAATTTCAAACAATTCTTTGTACAACATGCATTCATTGACGGTGTTGTTGCAGGTGTTCTTGAAGCCAATTTTATAGAACCAGCACACGACAAGCAGGATTTTGAAAGGTCATCTGTGTTTTCAAGGCTGGAATCGAAACTAAAACAGATGCAAATGGACTACTGGTTCGTAATTTGTAATGGCCATTACACCAAGTTTTTGGTTATTACAATTTCTGCTTTTATCTTTAGATGATAATAAATAACCGTCAACGATACAGGAAACAGCACTGTCACTTAATTGGGCACCAAATGGATCCAACTTACAAGCGCAAACTACAACAGACTTCAGATGTGCCACATCAAACAGAAGATGAACAGTTTGATCGATCTTTTTCTGGTCCTGCTGCTAACCCAAACCTTGATTTGAGTCGTTCGCAGATGGGGACTCGTAGCAGAACTGCTTACAGCAATGAGGCACCCATAGTTCGGGCACCTCCAGGATTTGGAACTGTAAGTCACACTTGTCTTGACATCTGTATGAGGTTGCAAAATGGGCATGTCATGTATGGGATAAAACCGGTGATTTTCCTTGTGTGCATTGGTTTGGGTCAACCTGAAACACTTTTTGTCCAACTAACATCCATAAGAAGATATAAAAAATAATCAGTATGTTAAACTTAGTTATGACGCAAAATGATCTAGGATTTTCAATTCATTGAAATAAAAAAGATACACTTTTGCGTGATAATGGCCCATGTATCCTTATGCTAGCTTATTTTTTTACTAGTTTGACTCATTAGAAAACCTACCTGGATCAAGACACTCAAATAATTTGTTTGAATTGCTATCTTGAGTTGATACAGTTGGTGGCTCATGCAAAGATCATATCTTTATCTGTGTATTTATATTGTAAATAATTATTATTGTTGTTGTTATTATTATTATTATGCATGCTTCGTTCATCATCTATCTTACATCATTCATTTTTCAATAATGATAAACCTGTTGCTCCGTATTATCTTAGAAATTAGATTATTAAAGTGTTATTTGGGACGGCACATTTTGCCATATTTAGTATAATATATATTTGATTGGTGAAATTAGGCGGATTGGCATCTGCATAACTTTCCAACTCTTTAATTTTAATAAAGTTATTAATAGAGATTGATCATATTATTGTACTTGTTATAGGGTATTGATCAAGAAGTGGCATGTGGAGATGATTCAAGGCCTATTGATCAAATATGTGATGAAAACATCGAACTATTCATGAGGTGACTTTATAGTTTGCCTCTTGTATTTATCATCAAACTATTTTAGAATCAACTCTATAATTGTATAGTTTTATTTGATCTGGTATAAAATTTGGTTGAGATTAGATTAATTCTTAACTATATAATATTATACTATTAATTGAAAATATGGTACAACAATTGGATGGGATTAGTACTCTTTTAAGCAGCTATACTGATTTCAAAGACTGATTATGAAATCTATATCTGACCGCATTCTGTTTATTTGTGTCCAGTTTAGCTTGGGTTTTCTGTTAGTTTACTCACTTACTCTTATGAGACTCTTTTGCAGGTGTGAAAGATATGTGCAAAGGGAGAATGAGTTGAAATCTACGGTAGGTGCAAAGTTTGATTATGCTTACTATTGTTTAATTTCAGAAATTGCAAAGGTGATGGGTTCGGTTAGATTGAGTCATGGTTTAAGTTGGCCACAAGTCAAAATGGTTAAGCTGAAATGGGCTATTAAGAAACTGTTATTGAACTTTAATAACTTACTGACGTTAGTTTATGTATCGATTGTTGACGGCAATAGGTGGAGGATTTAGAGAAACAGGTTGCAGAAACCAAAAGAAAATGTGCTGAACTTTCGTCACGTCTCGAGCTTCTAAGGAGGCAGAAACTTGTAAGATGAGAAACATTGACATGTTAGTGCTTTCTCATCTTCTTTTCTACTTGAGCTCATAACGTAGGGTACTTTTGGGTCTTCTGTAATTTGGTTAGTTAGCTTCTGGGTATGTTTGCTGGATTTGGTAGTAGGTGTACATAAATGGCTCTTTGATCCTAACTCTTTCACAAATGTTATGGTTCTTTAACATCCACTTGATGGTGCCGCATTGTAGGAATTCTTGTGGAATCTTTCTAATTTAAATGTATATTCGTTACGACTTTAGAACGACATAATGGACTGAATATTCTAGAAAAAATAGCCAGAAATCCCAAAGCTTATACTTTGAGGTGAAATGAGCTAAACTCAAACATGACAGTTTGTCAAGGGTACAAGTGGTTTTGTTTTAGTTAGTCACCAACCGGATAGCCCTAGTTAGGTCCACATTTAGAAACCAAGCAAAACTACATTTGGGTAATTTGTACTTTTCCTTGAAGCCACCTTTTCGTAGTATATAGGGGGACCGGACCACAAACATGCATGCTTCGTGATACATTGCTTTCTTTTGCCCATCTTCCATAGCTTCCTAGGACAAAGACAGTTCCTTAACTAAATCAAATATTTCCCCAAGTATATAATCAAATCAATGAAGAACCAACTGAAAATGAAACTCTCAAAAACAAGATAAATCATGTTCTATTTTAAGCATGGGATGGACGTGATGCATTAATGTTGGTATGAATGCGGATGGGATTGATCACAAAAAAGGTTCATTAAGGACAAAGATGAACAAACCGAACAAAAGGAGATCGACACATGGCATATCTGGCTTGATGGGTTGAGACAATAAGGAAGTCTATTGCTTAGTAACTCACATGATTTAGTCAAATTAGCAGAGTTGCGGCGGTCCTAGGATAACACACTATCAAATCGTATCCATTAACTGGTTTGATCTAGCTTGGGGTCCCATTTTTACTAAAGCTGGCTCTAAAAGTTTATGATAGTCAACTATAATCAGTCTGGTATAAAACAAAGATGTTATAGATAAACGTCATCTCAAGAAATTAGAAATAAGATATAAAACAATGCACATTTTCATGTGAAACAAAAATGACATTTCCAAAAGTAGATGATAAACCAAATTGCAAATTGGTGTCATGTGTTTGGAAGGGATTTTGTAACCAACTAAAGTTCGGATGTTCAAATGCATGTAACTTGTTGGATATTTTAGTGTAATTTGAGCAACTTGTTTCATTAATTTAGTCATAATAAAATATCATATAAGTATGGTGGTACGGAATGTACGCTTATGTGAATTTATTACAACATAATCTTAGGGGTGAAGTCCCTAAGGGGCGGGAGTCCAGGGGTAGTGCGACTGGAACCGGGGTCTATGGGGTGGCAGCCCCTGGCGGGGTCAAGAGGCAGAGCCACAAATACTTGTGTTAAACAACGTCTCGTAAATAAAAATTTCAAACTTGCGTTACTGATTTTTCCAAGTTGAAAAACCCTTCAAATTAACTGTCTAAAGGGCCTAAAATCAATCATTTTCATAACTTTCCCTCTGGTCATATTCTAGTTCTTACACGCTTTCAAAATGCACACATACAAAACATTCTAAACTACCTTCAATATAAAAGTATATCCACACCTTATAAAATTATACATATAATAGGTTCCGTTCGTAATATACTGTAAATCCCCAACAATAAACAACAAAGATTCATGCATCTGAAAGGAACTAAACAACTTGAGCCGAGCTTGAATTTGCCTGGGTTTGATATCGGCTTATCTAACTTGGGAGGGCCTAAACTCGAGTTTCAAGCCATTAGAGTAGCTCAAGTTCAACTTGTGTATTAATAAAATTCTTTTCAAGTATATTATGCTATATATTTATTCATTAGAATTATTAAATTTGGACTTGTATAAATAAAAAAAGAAAATGTGTAATGAAAACCAATACTTAGTTGATTAAACATAATTTAATTATAATTTTAGGTTTATGTACTCGTATCATTTCTAGCAAACCACAACTAACTTATTTGATTTTGAAGTAAAAAGGGAACTCCATTGATTTTTTAAGCATTCATTTTTGAATAGGAAGGAAACTATTTAGTTTCGTCTTTTGTGAGTGTTGAATCCTAATATCTCGACGGTGTATGAAAGAAGTTAAGATATAGACACACTTTACTTCTACCTAAATAGAGAGGTTATTTCTATTTTTTACTTAAATGATAGAAAAAAAACCTCTAACATTTACATGGAATAAAAATCGAACATGACCTTTGTGAGAGTGTTTACTGACATCTTTAAATGTTTCCTCCAGGCTCCATCTAAAATCTAAAACATATAGGCATGTCACACAACAAACAACACTAATTCCAAATAAAGAAATGAAATCAACTTTCACATGTTTTCTGCAATAAACTTTGTAAGATAATAATTTTCTTTTCGTATTTATATATTGAACAGGATCTAGTACTAAATCTTATCCTCTTAATTAAGAATTAAAAGCAAATCGTACGGACTAGATTAAATTATTAATTAGGGATTTTGCGTATATGTTTGTGTATATATAGACAGTGGACCACCCTGATTGGAGAACCATCGCATGTGTTTGGAATCCAATTGTCATTACATTACAGCAAATGTTTGACAACTTGTTCACAAATTGGCAGTTATAACTTTTAGTGAATAGTTTTGATTTTAAGGTTTGTAACTTCGTATAAATATCAATAAAAAGGTTTAGAAGCAGCGTGGTTTGGAGAACCATCGCTTGTGTTTAAAAGATTTGAATCAGTGATAAACATCTTCGTCTCAGGAGACAAAGTTTAAATCCCATGCAAATGCATGAGATCTTTTTTTACTATTTAGGTAAAACCTGAAAACAGCTCCTCTACCTAGGTAGAAGTAAGGTCTACCTATACTTTAACCTCCCTCATACACCATCAAGGTAATGAGGTTCAAAATTCGGACAAGATAGCCGTGGGTAGTTTCCTTTTTTTTTCTTTATAATACATCAATAAAAAAGCACACGTTAACTATTTATCTTAGTTGTGGTG
>JANDBE010000015.1:35270366-35281905 GCA_024320915.1 Erigeron philadelphicus
AACGCAACCACATTTCCACTTCAACAGAAAGTCACATTGTTGCAAAAACCAAAACAAACGGAAAAAGATGATGAGGAATCGAGGATATAAATATGGTTTACAAGATATTAATTAAGAACAATAGTACCATATATTATAATTATATTATTAGTACTACTCTACTCCGTATTATTTATCTATTATTATGCAAATTCAAGCTGCAAAGATTTTAAAGTATAGTTTCTAGCACTTTTTTTTGTAAGCTTAATCCAAGTACTTCTTAGACAGTTGCACTTACTATTACTATCTATACTTCTATTATACAAAAGAAGGAAAGTGATATAAAAAGAATAATCTTTCATGTTAAAAGTTACATTAGAAAAAAATGTCTAATATAATTCTTAATGATAATTACATTATCAGTTCTTTATCTTTTAAAATATTTTTATTAATCATTTACATTAAATACTTTTACATTAATTATTTACATCGCTCGCTGTCTCTATTACTAACAGGCGTCTCCCATCACCTCACTGTCGCTGCCACGAATACCGTCGATTTACGCGGGTACCGTGCTAGTTACCGACTAAAATATTACGTACGTATTCCATTCACACTTGCAAGCGGTGAAATCTTGACTAATGTAACCCAAATTAAACAAGGATCCACCCTATTAGTTTTAAAAGAGGTACTCGGTTTTAATTGATGAGTTGACTACACTAATTACAGCATTTAATCATATAAAGTCGAGACCATAAATGCTCAAAATCTAATCAAATGGAAAAGGACCTTGTAAATGTGATTGAATTCAAAGTCGATAGGAAATGATATTTTCAACTTATAGTGATTTTGATTGTTGATAAGATCTGATTTCGATTCCAAAATTTATGTTTATAAATGGACATTTTATCTTATGTAAAATGATTGGTGGCAAATTGCCAATGGTCCACATGGCTTGATAAATCCCATCTTTCCTCATTAGTTACAAGTATACGATTTGGGGGCAAATATACAAATTATGTAAGTAATTAAAGAAAATAAGTTAGAGGTTACATCGATATTAACGTAACAATAGTGACTAGATTGCTTACTAAGTTACAATACCAACAACTGACCCTAAATCCTAAAACGACACTGAGAATTTAAGACCAAATTGGAACGAGGGTAAAAGTTCTACATGCTAACTTCAGAATATTGCCATTAGTCCTTTAGCATTAGAATTAATTGGTAAATTCAAGTATTAGATCAAAATATCAGTTGTTAATTAGAATATTGTCTATGCTTTAAGCTTATAAAATTGTCTTGCTAAACATAATCTAATAAGATCCATTTGTTTACGTCTCTTTTAAAAACGTTTTGATAAGTGGGTCAAAGGAATAGTAGCGAGAGCGATGGGTTTAAATGTGTTCAACAAAAAAGGAAGTTCGTAAATATGATGCTGAGACTGATGGTTGGATACCACGCAATTGTACCGGCCAAAACAAAGAGCTAATATGAAATGGTGGGGGCCTCTTTCGAATATTTTTACGCATTCCTTACTCACTTAAAATAATAATGGTGTTAAAGAAGTGTCTAAAGGGGTGTTTGGTATAATGGAATGGAAATGATGAAAAGGGAATGAGATGACTTTTCATGTTTGTTTGCAATGAAGAATGGAAAAGAGAATTGAAAAGTGAGTCCCTCCATTCTTTATAAATTGTAGAGAATGAATGGAAATGAAAAAAAAAATATTTTTTTTGCTTTAATGATGTTATATGTATTATATTTAATATTTATTTAAAATTTTGTATTTTTCATATATTCATTTTCTGCTTGTACCAAACGACGGTATCTATTCTCTTTCAAAATACTCATTCTCTTTCCCACTATATTCATTCTCTATTACATTTCCATTCTCTATGATTTCATCCTACCAAACACCCCCCAAGAGTATGCATATAGAGTTTCAGTATGGTTGGGACAAACCCCATCGAAGCCAATATGCGCCTTAAGACATACATAGGATCACAGACATTGGGTGTTCATCTTTGCTAATTAATTCAAATCAGTATCAGCCTTTTTTATTCTACATAGTCTTATTTAGGGACTTCGAGTTTCTATTTTGTACACCAAGTAACTAATCATTCATATAGCATACCGCATGTGTTGTTGAGATTTTACAAAACAAGGTCATTCATTTCTATCATCGCACATATTTCCACTTTCAAGAAAGAAATCCTCATAAACCAACAATTGAAACTCCCATTGCTTTTCTATCAATCTATTTTCTTGAACAAAATAAAGATTGGTTCGTTTCTGTTGATCGCTCTAACTTGAAAGCACAAATACCATTTTACAATGCAAAAACAGGAGGCGGTTATGTATGGATGACAGCATGTACTTTGCAGCAAGGTAGCCAATAGCCTATAGCTATCAATACAGATTTCAAAAAGCTTGCTGCTGGATGAATATGTTGTTTCACCGCATCATGTGGATACCTGCATATATTTACAGCATAGACTAATAAAAGTTAATGTTATAAAGGTTCGTTTTGTTAATTATAGAAGGCATCTGAAGATCGATATAAAAAGATTCATTCATTATGTTCTATGCATACTTATATGCCAACATAGCATCAATGAAAGACACAGCCGAGACAAAAGACTGGAAACATGCTTTTAGAGGTTGATAATATTAGTTGCATTCCTCCATTAATGGCTCCTAACAAGAAGTGGGGAACATCTGCTATGTGATAACATTACTGATGAGCTTATGGGTATTTTTAAGGACCATGAATACATTCATGAGCTTGATGGTTATATGTAGTAGCCCAGATACATACATAGACAAAGCCACATTATCGGTGGTCTTTGTCTCTTCACTAGGTTTGCATCAAGTAGTCATATGATCAAACTGAAACTAAAAATAGTTAAACATGATAACCACCACCAAGATAGCCTAGTGGTCAGGCATCATGTTTTCCCACAAAAGGGTTTGAAACCTCCTAGGTCCATCGATGAACAAATTGATCTCTACACTTTCTACATGTAGCCAATTTTTAGCTTTTGCTTGCTTACAAGTATGAGCAAATTTTTACAATTCTAAGCACAATGTTTATAACTACAGAGTATTAGGTATTTAACCGGCATCATATGGCTCATACGGGGTGGGTCGATGGGTATCCAATTGTGGTACCGGGGCTAAGGTTCCCCCAATTACCTTTTTTAAAGCGTTGATATCACTAGTAAATTCAAAATCATAGTTAAATAAGAAAAAGGCTAGATGTAAACCTTGCATAGGTATGAGAAAGTGAACTCCTTGGAAGTAATTATTAATGCACTGATGGCAGAAATTGCAAGCTTGGCTTGAGCACGAGTTCCATTCAAGCAGATCCGCTCTAAGAAAGGATACATGACACTACATAGAACATATTGTATTTGTCATTCCAACATGTCTCATCCAGTAGAACCATTTAGTTTCAAAGTTATCATAATTGAATAAAAAATCAATCATTAGACAACCAACTGAACATAAAAAGGTCAACATCTCTCCCACAACGAAGTCCCTATTCAAAGGTGTCTAGCATTGAATAAATTCGCTAATATAAGCTGCAATAGTAGAGAACCTGATATCAACAGAAATATGCGGTCCAGCTTTAGCTAACATTTGAAGCAGCTCCTTACAGTGTACAGATTTCTCTTCTAACAACAGCCTGCATAATTGCTCTTCGGAACCTCTCAAAAGTACCGGGGTAACATTAAGAATAACCTACACAAAAATAAGCATGAAGCTCAATTGGTATTAAAATATATAGCATTGCAAAATTATTTGCATATCAAGAAAGTAAATAACTCAATGAAGAACAGATATTAGAACATAGTTTCTACTTTTACCAACTTGTCATACATGTACATTTCTATGCTTACTGATCAGGCATTATGTTAGATCTACTTAGGGGCTGTTTGGTTCCCAGATTGTATGGGAATTTGGTTGAATGGAATTTAGAATTTGTTATGTTAACCTAACATGACAAGGAAGGAAATTCAAATTTCATTCTAAAATCTCATACATTCTGGGTACCAAACGGCCCCTTTGTCTTGACAATATCCCCCAAAAAGGTGCATGGAAAGTGTTGATCCTTTCGTATAATCCAAAAAAGTAACAGCAAAAAAATTCAATTCCTCATATACAAGAGTCAAAAAGCAACTGCCTGTCCCATGAGTAAAAGATGGATATAAATATTCTCAAGTGTAGCCCATGATCAGTTTAAAAAGCAGTACACCATACCATAAGGAGGGTCACACAAGCTGTCTTTAAACTTGGCTGCCCGAAATTGTCGTCAGAGAGAAGATCGAGTAAACAGCTCACATGATCAGAGCTAAAGATATTAAATGAACATTTTGTTCCAAGTGACTGTAGAAACTCAGAATCTGTACCCATGTCCTTGGCCTTCTTTACTAAATTATCCTTCAAAAAGAACAATTCTTTGTTACTTGACCGCAGAAAAAACTACCCCGTTGAGGAACAATAAAAAGTAGACGTACAAGAGACATATGTGTGTGTGTGTGTGTGTGTCTTTCCAGTGAAAACACCTTAAGGTGAGAACAACGTGAGAACACTCAAAAACTTCATAGTGTATAACTAATTATGATTATCAAAGTGTTTAACAGCACATTGATCGTTCAAAACCGACAAAATCACCTTTTTTATTAATGTATGCATCCATTTTGATATCAATGTGTTGTTAAACAAAAGGTGTGATTTTCTCGATTTTGAAGGATCAATGTGTTGTTAAACACGTAAATAATGCTAATTAGTTATACACTATGTTAGTTTTATGGACTTACAATGCATCAGAATAAAGTTTTTTTGGTTCTCACGCTCTTCTCATTTTAAGATTCTCACTGGATTGAAAATCTCTATATAACACCGTATTACTACACTTTGTCTTGTTTAGTTTTGCTGTATGGCAGGTTTGGCACATTTCTTTTAGGTATACCTCTAAATATGTATAAACATTTTGAACAGTTAAGTCACTAAATCTACTGACAAGAACGAGTCAGATCAACTTGGAAACTAATTATTTAACAAAAAAAGTTATCGTTTAAGAACAGAGAGATATATACTTAGCATGGGTATTGATGAATGGAAACAAAAAAATAATAATAATAAGAGCTCACTCGAATTATCTGTGCACTTTCAAACTTCACTTCAGACAAAATCTCCTTCAGGATATTAAAAAGATCACCATCTTTTACTAGATGCAACTTATGAAAGCTCTCATCGGCTTTGATTGAGATAGGAAAGCATGTAGACATTTTTGCAAACATTCTATTGATGCTTTCTTCCCCTCTCTTAGAGACATTCTGCGGCACCACAGAGCATATGTGACTAACAAGATACTTTTAGCATTAAAAAAATTGGTTACTCCATGAGTCCATGACTCCGTTCAAAAAATAAAAGAAAAAGAAGCCATTTTTTGCAATACAGGGTTCATGCAACATGAAATAATTTATTTATGATCACCCGTTCACACTCATGAAAAGAAACTATACAGATATAAACTATGTGTGATTATTGTTCATGCCAATTAACTACACAAAAGCATGCTCGCACCAAGTAAAAAAAGACAGAATTAAAGAAAGAAAAATAAAACTGTTTCATTAACCACGACGTATGTCAAAACTCTGAAGACGAGTCAAGTTAACTTTCATATAGCTGCAGATAAAAAAAGTAATTCCGAAAACAGAGAGCATTAACTCTATCCAAAATCTTATTGTATGTGTATCACATCATTCCAGAACTTGAACAAAACGCATATTATCTCATTACATGTGTATCACTCCATTCAACCACCACAAAAGTGGCTTAGTAGTTAGCATCCTATTTCCTCACAAGACGTCTTAGGTTAAACACCTCCCTAGATAAACAACTTGGGCTGGCCAGGAAAATAGTCAGGAATTGTCAAGGGGATACCACGGTGAGGCCGCTTACATCTGAGACAAAAGGACTTGCCATCCCTGGGTAACCCGAACAGGGAAAACCTCATATGTTTACCCGTTTATGTGTATCACTTCATTCCAAAACTTGAACAAATCATATAGTATCACGTGTATAAGTAAGAAAGAAATTATCAATTATTGTCAGCTGTATATACTTAATATTGTCCACATTTAATTTCTGTACATATTTTTATTTCCAAAGTGCAGCATTGAAATAAAGGAATATTAGTAATAGTCCTTTGATTCATAATGGGGTCCAATTAGATAATATACGTAGTTGAAGTGCGCAAACCAGCGACTAACTTGGAAGGTATATATCAAATAAGGGTACTAGATCTAACAAATGGTGAATCCGGTGTTTGTAAGCACTTTTATGAAAGTGAAGAGGCACAAAAAGGTACCCAAGATCACAATGTATAGCACTCGGCATGTAATTTAAGATAGACCACAATACAGCATAAGGTTGACATTTGATTAAATTGTACATAAGGTCTAGCATTTTTAACCTTTTCATTTGTACGGAGATCCAGGTACCTTTGCATCTCGATTTGCAACCTGAAAAAAACTAAGCTTGTAAAAATATGTGAGTTAAAAAAGGGTGTGCAAAAATCAGTCAGGCCAATTGAACCGGGACACAACCAACAATTAGCTATGTTCATTTTGACTCTTGGTTAAGATTTCTTAAATTCAATCCTCTGTTTAGTTTAGACTTTAAACCAAAGCTGAACCGCATTTTTAATTTTCAAGCTTGAAATGACGTCGCTTTTAGGTCTGATTTTTTAATTTGCAAGAATAACTGAAAAATACAATGTCTTTGGTTCACAGTCTGGTTGGGGACAAACCGGTTCTAACTAACACTGGACTGATACCAGACCACTTTAGAATGGTTCGATAATTTCTTTTTGTTCAGTTCCATATAGTAATAATTACCTTTTTTTCTGACACAAAACAGCAGTCAATGCCTTCTCATGAGCAGAGCTGAAGAATCCATTCTTTTGAGCTGATGCAGAATGTGAAAACAGAAAAAGCCAGTGCCTAATCCTCTCCTCAACTGATAGTGAAACAGGAAACATATCCTCTTCAAGAACATGCTCCATGTTCTGAACCCTAAGTGAGACATTTCATAAAAGTGTTACATTTGTACATAACAATAGATTTGGCCGATCATGAAGTGCAATAAACATACCCAAAATCCACATCTTTGTCATAGCAAAGCATCAGAATACCACAAGGAATTTGTTCAAATTCAACACTCAATCTGATGATGCCTTCAGAACATCTAAAACAATAATGATGATATACATCTAGTAACATTTTCAAGACTTTCTTTCTAACTGATACCTTCAAAAGAAAATAAATGCTAATAAGTTGTCAGAAAACTTAATCAGTAACTAGAAACCTGGTGTTAAGAATGGAACCTTCTTATCACGTAATCTTTTAGCAGCTTGAGCTATCAATTCAGGCGGTACTGGTCTGAGACTAGACTTTGCAAGATCACACACCACTGCCACCGCTTGTGTTCTCACTTTATCATCAAAGTCTAGAAGGCGGCCTTCGAGGGCAGCTGCTCAATCAATGAAATAAGAATATGATTTCACATGAACATGAGGAATAATTACTGTCAAAAAAGAACTTTGAAAGCTGCTAACTTACACAAAACTGCAGTGGATTCCTCCCCTGATGGATTAGTCAAGTAAAAGGATTTAGCACATAAAACAGCATTAAGTCTAACAGCAGCAGACTTGTCAGAGAATCTGTTTAAAAACTCTATGAATAGATGATGGTACTCTTGGGCAACATGACATCCAGGAATTGAAAAAAGTTTTCCGACAAACTTGATAGCTGTTATTCGAACATCAACCTGATCAGTCTGTAAAGAAAAGCAGTATTCAACAAAGAATGTAAGAAAAATCTACAGCAAAGAAAGTTCAAAATTGCAAAAAGGGAAAGACAAACCAATAGTTCCTGGGTTAAGTTGGGAACAACAGCAATAAGCATTTGTGGAGCACACTGGAAGATTTCATATATAATAGCATGGTATGATTCTTTGAGGTCACTATTTACACTGTCATGGTCCAAGATACAACTGTTGAGAAAACGACAAACCAATGGTTGAAGTGCCTGGTTGCTATCTTCGATAACAGATATAGCCAACTGACAAGCAGCAGGAGATGCATCCTGCAAAAAAAAGGATAAACGAATGACGAGTTAAAAAGAAACAGAAAACAGAAAAAGGAAAAAAGGAGTTATAGATCTTTCCAGCAATACCTAATACAAATTCGCCTCATTCATTAACTTGAGATCTCAGATACTGACTATCTTAACTTTGTTGAAGATTATTCTAGTGTATCTTAGCTGTATTTATTTTTGCTCACAAATTTACATGTTTTGAACTTACTGTGTATATTCAGAGATTCAGAGCATCTGTGGTAATGTTCAAAAATGTAGTTTCTAGAAGACTTTACAAAAATGTTGAAATATATCAAAGAATAAAGATACTAAATGAGCTGTCTTGTAAGTATACTCCTCAATAATATAAAGTTGTTGAACACAAAAACCACCATTTCTACTCATACTAATTAAACCAAACACAATATAGCATATTACTTGCGGGGTTAGCTAAACGTCCATGTCTGGAGTAGTAAAACATGTTAGCATCTCTCTCTCTAGTCTATTTATTTTGATTTTCTCTATATATCTCAATATATTGAGGGTAGCAAAAGGCAGTTTACCACTCTATTACATTGAAAATTTGATACTATTGCTAAAAAATTCTTTCACTAATGAGGTGAAACCCAAGATTACTAGATAGTTTATGATATAAAGAGAGTAACTGAAGTTAAGTATTGATAATCCTATTAGACATCAGTAGGGACCACATATAATTAAGTTTGTGATCCCACCGAGTATCTGGAGGTTCATATTTGGACAAAGTACCAATAAGTTGACATCCTCTCCAGAAGAGCCAAATTAACATTACACGTAGCAAATTGTGCATTTACAATATAACACTATAACTTATGAATGATCCTTAAGATGCAATTTTATATTCATCAAAATGATATAGGTTACGCTAATCTACATATGATGTGATCCTGTATTGTTGTGTATACTAATATACGGAGATTATTCTTTACCCAAAATGAGATTATTCCTAATTGTCTGCATAAGAATTGTTTCAACTTCCAAACTAGATATTCAATGAGAAAAATACAAAAAGACCTTGTGTTGTGTCACTAAATTTAAAATAGTTTCAATAGAGAACAAAAAGGCAATGGTGATCCGAAGTACCCCCTAGAAGTGGACATAATACCATTCAAGTTAGACATATGAAGATGCATAAGTTACCTTTCTCTCCTTTAAAAGACTACGCAAAATGACTTCTAGAAGTCCTTGAGAACATTTCTCCTGGATGATAACTGACATTATTGATGACATTGCACCAAATACATTTGAAGGATGTTCTTTTCTGCAAGGTAATACATACAGCACCATTAATAATGACACCTAATACATAGATATAAGTTATCTCCTACAGATTTCCCTCCTTAATGAATAAGCAAACAAATGGCACTATGATTGCCTTGAATACTGCCAACTTACAATCAAGCAGTTGCATTAAACCATGTAAAATATATATAGGGACTTCAACCCCTATACGACAACATTGTGTTTCTGTAACACTAGTGAACTCGGGATGGGGATATATTATTGCATTTCCTGTCAAATAGAACTAAATCTCAAAAAAACAAAGATACTCCTTGTATAAGAGGGAGAAGAACCATACCTTATGACACTGAAAAATATGTTAAACATCTTCATAACTAAAACTTCACACCCTGTATCCAGCATAAGCACACAGAAATTGAACTTTGCAATAGTCTCCAATAGCTCTACCCTCCTAGAGTAATATGGACTTTTAGTATCGCCAAGCTCCGCAAACATACCCAGTAAGAGTTGAAATATGTCCTAAAATAAGTGCTTAGACATCAGCAATGTTACAAGTGCATGAAAAGATAAATTAAAGTTAAACTCTTTACCTTGAAATCTTCATCAGTAAAAGCAGGGTTTGGGGCAAGGATCCGAAGTATTTCGCATATACAGATGGCAACCAAAAGAGACACATCTTTGTCCTTTTGACGCAGCAACCTATGCTTCAGTATAGAATCACTCAAGGGCTTTATAGCAGGCTTTAGCAGATCTGATTGTGTTTTTAACTTAGGCAACGCATTTGCAGCTTGCTGCCAAAAGCCAATATGAGCACACAAACTTATCATCACAAATTAACACACTTTAAGCATTAAATTGAAAAAATATAGCAACTTAACATCAAACCTAGAACACATAAGACTCAAAATAGCATCCTATTAAATAAGGCAATGAACCGATGATCCTTGGCACCATCATGAACCATTTTTATGGAAGATTAACATTATAGTTTCTTTCAACTAGCTACTCGTGAATTCTTGATGAAACTATCCACGACTCCACAAGTAACGGCACCATACAAGAGTACTATTTCTTAATAAAGAAAGTTAGGACAGTGACTAAAACTAAGCACACTTGTTTACCTGTTTAAAAAATCATTCAACACAAAAAATCTTTTTAGCAGATGCCTCATGCCTGGATTCACTTTGTTTCTATTGCTTTCCTTAGCATGTATATTCATCAATAACATCCGTTTATTACCAGCCTTACAATCTAAACAAGCCCATTGAGCCTTTACATATTGACCCCTAATATTCTCCGCTTGTATTCATTGGAAGTTATCTTAACTTTAGAGAGTACTTACTTTAATAAGCTTCTTATCAAATCTACCAAAATATCATTCTTTTAAAATAACCAGAAATAGCTAAAACCTCACCTACACTAAATATCCTACCCCTCTACCACATTCAAAAACATGCTTAACCATCACGATCAGTTTATAAAGCAACAAACTCAAATTTGTTAAAATTCAATACTAATTTTGCTGCACCCAATCCGGCCCACACCAGATGACAGCTCAACCAACTATTCAACTAATCCATCTTGACCAAAGAATTCTTCTGATAAATCAGGTTTCCCCCTGGCTCATTAATCCAAGAATCAAGAGTGCCAAAGACCCATAAATAAAATTCCCCTAGTGGCCCACGCAGATGGTGGCCAAACCAACTAATCGCAACATTACCTGAAAACTTTTAATGATACATTCTAAATGACAGAGCACTGAAATCATGGTCAGACCCTTAAATACATATACTTGGTCTATTTCGCTGACCGAAAAAAAAAAAGACTTAATAAAGAGAATAAACCCTAAAGAAACAAAGACATACAAAAATGCTAAATTAACAGCATATATATACACACACATATATATATATATTATAGGGGGACAATCAAATAAAAACAGTCTTAAAATAAGAACACGGCAAGAACACTTAAAAACTACATTTTGATGCATTAAAAGTCCATAAAACCAACATAGTGTATAATTAATTATCATTATTTAAGTGTTTAACAACACATTGGTATGTCAAAATCGAGAAAATCATGTTTTTTGTTTTGTGCATCCATCTTGGATGCATATTCATCAAAAT
>JANDBE010000015.1:35364009-35375579 GCA_024320915.1 Erigeron philadelphicus
ATGGACCCTTTATGTCGGTATGTTTTCCCGATGTAACTAATGGACCCTTTCGGTATGCTTTTCGACGTATCTATGGACCCTTTTTATCGGTACGGATGTAACTATGGATCTTTTTTGTCGGTATGCTTTCAGATGTATATATGGACCCTTTTTGTCGGTATGCTTTCCGGTGTAAATCATGGACAGGTGTAAATCATGGACCCTTTCGTCGGTATGCTTTCCAGAGGCAACTATGGACCCTTTTCATAAGTATGCTTTCTTAAGTAACTATGGACCCTCTTTGTTGGTATGGACCCTTTCTGGTGGTCTACTTTGCGATGTATCTATGGACCCTTTTTGTCGGTATGCTTTCAGTTTGATAAGGATCGAGTGGCATTGCTTCTTCGACCCGAACCAAGGAATCCCTTAGATATGGACCCTTTTTGTCGGTATGCTTTCAGATGTATATATGGACCCTTTTTGTTAGTATGCTTTCCGAAGTAAAGATGGATCATTTTTGTCGATATGCATTCTGAAGTAACTGTAACAATGGACCCTTTCTATCGTTACACTTTCCAATGTAACTGCCTTTCTGTTGGTATGCTTTCCGATGTGAATACAGACCCTTTCTTTTGGTATGCTATTACATGCATTAAATGGACCCTTAATGCCAGTATGCTTTCTGATGTTGACAATTGACCCATTCAGTCAGTATGCTTTCAAGAAAAGTTTAATGGTCTTCAAAGTGTTAACTGGTAATAACATTTGATGATTTACATGTCAAACTTCCAATGGATGGGTTAGTATGCTTTCAATCAATGGATGGGTTACTATTGAAGATCTGACTTGTAATCAATGACCTACTTTGGCGTACGCTTATTATGTTGACAGTCATCCTTTTTAGTCGTCAGTGTTAGAACGTCTGCTATTCTATATGATGTAAGAATTGATCCTCTATAAGGATAAACTTTTTCTGGTCAAAGAATGATTTTAACACCTTCATAATCAGAATGATGTTTTATCTTATATTTTTTCCACTGATGGTATGGTATTTAGCCAAAGTTATTGGTGAGGGATATAACTTGTAGACGCGTTAATGGCTTGGTTACATCAGGTGTTAGAAAGTATTTCTTTGAACGCATTAGAATTATGATGCGGTTGGTGGATTTGCTCTGCAATGATGTGTGTTAAGTATTCACGAGTTACTGTAACATGGCTATGGGTGTATATTTTTTCTTTTTAATATTATTTATAGTCATGTGCCTTTTTAGTCGTGAGTATATGCTTTGATGGAAAGTAATCGACTCCTTTCCCTTGATCTGTGAGTTGTGGTAGTAATCACGCTGATGAGAAATTATTTTTTTATTTTTAACCGATGGTATGTTATCTATGTTCCGAATTCTGTTATATTTGGCATGTAAATCTTTTGTCAGTATGCTGTCCAATATAGTGTATGGACCCTTTATTTCGTTACGCCTTTTTATGGACCCTTTCTAAGTAGCTTTCCGGAGTAAATTATGAACCCTTTTGTTAGTGTGCTTTCCGAGGTAACTATGGACCCTTTCCGCCAGTATGCTTTCCAATGTACTATGGACCCTTTTTGTTGGTATGCTTTCTGATGTAACTTTGCCCCCTTCTGTCCGTATGCTTTCCAATGTAAATATGGATCCTTTTTGCCGGTATGCTTTCTGATGTAACTGTAACTATGGATTCTTTTTATGAGCATATGGACCCTTTTTGTTGGTATGCTTTCCGATGTAACTACGGACCCTTTCCTTTGGTATGCTTTTACATGTATTAAATGGACCCTTAATGCCAGTGCTTTCTGATGTTAACAATGGACCCTTTTTAGTCGCTATGCTCCCAAAAAAAATGTTTGCATGTCTTTTACAGTGTGAGTTGGTAATCACATTTGATGGTTTACAAGTCAAACTTTCAATCAATGGGTTGGTATGTGTGTCAAAGGTCTGCTATTGAAAATTTGACTTGAAAATGAGACTTTCTTTTGCTAATATGTTTGTTATGTTTAAATGGTCATCCTTTTTTGCCGGTATCCTATAAATGTAAGAATTTACCCTCAAGTATGCTTATGGTATAAGGATCAACTCTTTCTAGTCAAAGAATGATTTTACCAGCTTCATATTTAAAATGATGTTTTATCGTACCTTTTTTTCACTGCTGATATGGTATTTAGCCAAAGTTATTGGTGAGGGATATACCATATAGATTCGTTAATGGCTTTGTTACACTAGGTGAAAATATTTAGTCTGAATGCATTAAAAATATGATGGTGGATTGAGCTCTGCAATGATGTGAGTAAGTTATTCATGAGTTACTGTAGCATGGCTATGGGTCAACTAGTTAGGACAAGTTGGAATATAAACATTTATAGATAATACCCTCTTACAAGATCCTTCTCCTAGAAATTGGATATATAACTGTTAAAAGCTTGAAGTATGTGCCTCTTTGTGTTTTATCATATTTCTTATGCAGAGTTTACTGGAAAATGTGTATCTTAAATATCCTATATTTTTTTTGGCTAGCAAAAGGCGAACTTCTTTTGATTGGGTGGATTGATAATCCTTCTCATTTCTGTTGTTGGTCATGTGGGGAAGATGCTTAGGCAGCAGACTCTTGTCCCTAAACAAATAGCCCCAGGCAAAGTTGCAGTAAGGTTGACTTTTGTTGATAATCCTTCTCAAGTTTTTGTGCTATTGATGTAACTATGGACCCTTTCTGTCGGTATGCTTTCCGATGTATCTATGGACCTTTTTGTCGGCACGGATGTAGCTATGGACCCTTTCTGTCAGTTCGGATGTAACTATGGACCCTTTTTGACAGTATTTTTATCGATGTAAATATGGACCCTTAATGCCAGTATGCTTTCTGATGTAAAAAATTGACTTTTTCGGTCAGTATGCAGTATGCTTTTAAGGGACGGCCTTTACAATGTGAACTGGTAATCACATTTGATAATTTACATGTCAAACTTTCAATCAGTAGGTTGGTATGTGTGTCAAAGGTCTGCTATTGAAAATCTGACTTGTAAACAATGACCTACTTCAGCTAGTATGCTTATTATGTAATTATGTAAACAGTCATCCTTTTTTGCCGGTATTCTATATGATGTAAGAATTGACCTTCAAGTAGGCTTTATGGTATAGGATATTAGGATCAACTCTTTCTGGTCAAAGAATGATTTTAACGCTTTCATACTCGGAATGATATATTATCATATTTTTTCCACTGATGGTATGGTGTTTACTATATAGCCAAAGTTAATTGCGAAAATATAAACCTTACCTTAGTGGCTTTTTTACATTAGGTGTTTGAACGCATTAGAATGTTGATGCGTTTGGTGGATCTAGCTCTGCAGTTGTGTGTCTTCATGAGTTACGGTAACATGGCTATGGGTCAAATGGTTAGGACTTAGGACTAGGGGTCTTGAGATCGAAATACATGTTTGTGTATTGCAGAGCAAATTGATAGGCATGTGTCAGTTTTTTACTCTGGGTTGATGGATGTGGCCATGTGGGAGTTTTATATCTTGCTTGTGGTTTTCTCTCTTCTGTAGGAAAAAAACATAAAAATATTTACAGTCCGTCAAAGTGTTCTATGTCCATTTAGTTGGGTAAAAATAAGACTATAACACAAAGAAATGACGTGGTCACTGGAACAACTAGATAACGCATCACCTAGAAGGCCCTCATTTGTTATCGAGGCTTGAATCATGTGATTGCCTTTTGGGAGCATAGTATATACTTGGCATTTCTTGTTTATTCATTGACACCTGAAGTTGTTGAAATCAGGGAGCTGAGTTGATGGGCAAATATGGTATCAAGTTCCAAAAGGTGTTGCTGTTTCTTTTGTTGAGGAAATTTGAAAGGCCATTCAAACAACATTTCCCAAGGAAAAGGATGTAAAAAGTTTTTGCATGATCATTCGTCTATTTTTACTTGTTTTAGAGAAAATAAAGTCAAGCTTATTCTACCAAAATATTGTGAACCATCTGTGGTGCTTTACTGGGTGAGCTATCTGTTTGTGGATTCATGTTATATAAAGCTGATTTTTGGTTTAATTAGTGGTTCAGAGCCAAATCCTTGCTGGTGGATGGGGTTTAGGGAAGTTCACTAGTAGTCTTTCAAGGTGGACCTCACATTCTCAAAGCATTCTTTTTTGAAAGGTACATTGTCAAAGTTGATCAGGTTGAAGATATAGCTGGTATGTGATTCATTATCTTCTCATTTCGGTTACTTGTTGATGTGACAGAACTAAAGTTGGAATATAAACATATTGAGTTTTTACCCTCTTACAAGATCCTTCTCTCCTAGAACATGGATATTTTACTGTTAAAAGCTAGAAGCATGTGCCTCTTTACCGGAAAATGTGTATGTTAAATATACTATATGTTTTTGGCTTGCAAAAGGTTTAACATTGAATACAGTTTTTTGTTCTATTGATGGGTGGATTGATAATCCTTTTCATTTTTATTTTGTTGGTCAAGTGGGGAAGATGCTTGGACAGACTCTTGTCACTGAACAAACGACCCCCATGCCAAAGTTGCTGCAAGGTTGAGTTTGAAGTTTCTTATCCATCTTAACTTTTTGTGCTATTGGAGTTGTATTTTTCTGAGGTTATCTTTGTAGGTGTTGTCGGTGCTCTTTATGTACGTGTAAATCTACTGGCCGTGTTATATTCCTGTGATTTTGTGATGTTGCAAGATCCCTGTAAAAAATTGTATTTTGTCATTGTTTACCAGCTTAAGTAATTTTTGTCATCTCTCTTTATTACAGAACGTTGGTGCACTGAAAGCAATTTATTATACCGGATATATATACCTTTGCTGACTGAAATTTAGCTAACTACTAATTGGTGAAATTTATTTTTTGAGCGAGAACATTCAGTCTACAGCTGAGGTTTTCTTGTTTTTTTATAATGTGTTGCACCAAGCCTTAGAAAAATGAGTTTCTAGTCGCTGGTGTGACCGGTGATGTCCCTGGTTTATATCACAGAAACATCCATGATCAAGTATCATGGTTCCTCTTTACCATCGCAAGTAAATTTGAATTGTTTGTGGATTATGTCAGTATAACTTACTGGACTGTCACAAACATGAAAAGTGACACGTGGGATAAAAAAACAAAAACACTCGTACAGATTCGGCTCACACTAGATTCATAGAATCATGGTAGGATCGTTTATTAAGCAACATTGCATCAAGAACCGAGCTATGAACTAGAACATGTTGGGGCATATTAAGCGTTTGCCAGACATGAAGCATCTAATAGACATGATGAAATTACTTGCCAACTTTGTCAACTCGTTATTTACTAAAACCGTTATCGTTTAAGGGATAGAATAATCATCATTTATATAAAGAAAAATGCAAAACTTTGGTAACTGGGCTATAGTGAGGCTTTGAGCTGAACCAAGTTAGAAGCCTAGAGTTCGTCCCAGCTATATAACCATCTTCCAGTCGAAAAACTGGGGTTATATTGTAACCAAATCTAACGAAGCTTTGGCATTGGTGCAATCTTCTGAAATGTTTTGTGAACACCACTCTTTCATAACTACGTAACCCACTTTCCCATAACAATAATTATAACTATGTGTATCTTATAGTCTTATACCTTATAAATTCTAGGCTCCATCTATATTTTGTGTCGAGTGACCTGTGTATGTACAGTAATTTACAAGAAACTTGGTAAAAAGATTCAAAAAAGCAATCAGAGAGCCTTTTGATCTAGCCTCTCGTTCCAATTGAGACAACGAATTAAGCTGCGAAACCAGTCTCCTGTTTGGTCAAACTTATTGACCGTTGGAAGTGGATGCTGGCTCATGCATATACGCACCGAGTCTCCTCTGGAAAGCTGTTGTCTTCTCTTTCCATCAAACGATACCCAAGCATTACTTCGTGCATCTTCTGGTATCTGCAAATTGCAAAAAATATTTCTTTTATTGTCTCATTAATTTCACAGATATAACATCAACATCCCAAAAAAATCATATTCTTGGAAAAATTATATATAAATATACTCGTAATATATAAAAAATAAGCGTTTATACTAGAGCCAAACTGCATGAGAGGATTAATTCACCTTTAATTCAAGGCGTGCCGAATCAGGAAGTATAACAGGCCTGAAAGAGAGGGAATGTGGACAAATTGGTGTAAAAAGCATGCAAGGAACATTTGGATGCACCTGCATTCATTAAAAGCCCTTTGCATATAAGTTTCTTGCAACCTTACCATAATATATTTTATTACGTGGGGTGTTCGAAATAACTATAGGCTATGAATGTAAAGCGCGAAAGGATTTATCATACCATGGAACCTCCTGCGGCTGTAGAGTAGGCTGTACTCCCCGTAGGTGTTGCTACTATGACTCCATCACCTTGCACCTATTAGACAAGATGTCAGCATGTTAAAAGCTTTTAATCAAGATTACCAAAATTGCAATTTTGAAGACTACATAGGCTTGTTAAATCAGAAGAGTACATAGGCTTGGTAATGATATATAAAGTCCATTTGCCCCAATTATAAAAAATCCAGTAGAAGTAAGCTAATATTATTTGCAATTTCTCCTTAAGGCAAGTACACAACCATCTGATAAGAAACTGAGCATGGAAATAATCCTCATACTGGTAATTTGTAATGTTTAAAGTTGGTGCCAATATTACATTCTCACTTTTGAACACTCATAGATAAAACTGAATGATGAGTCAACTAACCAACCTTAGTAATAAGACGGTCATGTTCATAGCACTCGATTTTGGAAAGATATGGGTTAGAACCCCGATCGACCACAACCTCGTTCAGAACATCAAAAATTTTCCCTGGCATTGCTTTCCCATTTCTGAATATCTCACATCGGAGACGCATCCGAAGAGTTATGTAAACGCCTTCCAGTGTGTTGTTTCCATGGATGACTCGTTTCAGATCCTGCTTATAGTCTTCAAACTGTACCACAAGAAATCTATGAGCAAATCAATATATTCTTACAAAAAAATGCTAACTTTGCTAAACTCACAAATTCAGTAAGATGCTTACAGCATGTGATGTGAGAAAACCAAGAGACCCGAGATTGAATGAAACGACAGGGGGGACAGCACCTCTAAACAAGTTTGATGCATGCAGAATAACCCCGTCTCCTCCTAAACAGGCAATTAGATCTACTCTTTCATGAAGATCACTACATAAAGAACCAACTGAATATGTTTTAGTAAATTGTCTCTTTGAGACAATCCAGATTCCAGGGCACTATGTGATAACTGCTATTATTTATTAAGAGATGAAGAAAATGGGCAGAGATGCCGGGTTGGGTAACAAGTCATAATGGGCAAATCTTTATGTACGGTCTGAGTTGACTGCAAAAACTTCTGTGTCATGCTTTTGCTTTTGTATAGATAACTATCGAGTTAAAAATAAGAGTTTGGGCAACATGTAAATTAAATGAATATATGAATATAATGATTCAAGATGTATGGTTCAAAAATGCATCGTAGGTACTCTTTCAACCTGTTCCCTTTTTTTACTTATTATATTTTACACATTTGATTTGTGATAAAAGATACCCCAGACAAGCCATGCACAAGTAAATGGATGATTGGACACCTTTACTTTATTGATATGATCACCATACCTCGTATCTTGACTGTAGAAGGTCTGTACAAACCCAAATCCTGGTATTCTTGCAAAAATATCATGAACCTCAGGTTCCACCAGAACCGTCATGTTTTCTTGGTGATACAAGAAAGAGGCAGCCTGTATTTCATGTAGAAGTTATTGTCAGAATATTTATATGTAAGCTATATAAGTGGTCCTGGACTCTCAATGTAACAACTCTAGTGTAACCTTTTGAACTGATGGGTTTTGACTACCATTTATTATTTAAGTTAAAATCAATGCAGATGTTGCATATTACAGGAGCATGATAGGCATGATGATGTAGCGCAAACTGAATAACTTATCTAATCCTTGTTTATAGAATCCCAAAAGAATTATAGTGAAAATAAACACTACAAAAAAGTAAAACAGAAAGAAATTACTTAACAAAGGAGTATTTTTATATTTCATAATACCATAGCAAAACAATATATCAAGTACTTCTATACCATAACTATTTAAGAAGAGCAAAACACGGTATACAAAAACGTTGCCATCACACTCAAAGGCTATAGGGGGAAAAAGTGTATAAATATATCCTATTTATCATCATAACCCAATTGAAATAGCTTGATAAATCATAACGTTCACGCAAACCATGAGCAAAGAATATTTATTCTAAGTGAAAGTTTTATTTTGCAGCAAGAAGAGTCTATTATCTAATCAGTAATATGCTAGTGGAAGTACCTCTTTAGCTTGTTCCATTAGTTCTTCGCCGAGCTTCTTTAAAAGTAACACAGTTTTAGGTGATGATTTCCACATAAGCATCTGCTGTTGGGTGCTAGGATGAGTGAACGCCAATGAAGACTCTGTAACTTTTTCTCTCGTGCAAGAGAACCCATCTGTACGCACTAAAAACATTTCTGCTTTTTTTCTTGATTGAATTCTTACAACACCCGTTGTAGAAGCACACATATTTCCCTCAACCAGTTCTTCATCCTCATTGCTAGAATACCCAGCCATTTTCCCACTGCTTAATTCCTCTGAAACAACAACAGAAGATCGACCATCACCTTCAAAATTATCTGCTAAAGTGATACTTGTTGCAAGCATATCTGCATCATTGAAATCTTTCAAACTGGAACTAGATGGGAGGAAATTATTAACACTATTTCCATTATAAGTAGATAAGTTTCCATTGGTAGCTGGCCCATTTGACCTTTCGATATCAACAAATGACCCATTATAACTCTGTTTCTTTCTTGATTTGGCTTGCTTCTCCAATCTTTTACGCTCAAAGGTAAAATAAGTCACAGGGGATCGAGTTTTATTTTTATAAAACATGGACATTTCTTTTCTAGAGAAAATATTGGAAGGTGGTAATTGTGATTCAATAGGATTTATACGGTGATCAAACCAAACACCGTTTTGATGCTCATCAATTTCATTCACCGCTCCGTTACTGCTTTTATACTCGTTAGCTGAGGTTGAAGACTCCGTATTATTTTCTTCAATAGAAATGTCTACTTTTGAGTTGGATGAAAGGTGTGATTGCAGTTCTGACATCTTATCCCGAGTTTGAATATTACTGGGTGAACTGTACCGAGCCATATATTGTCTCCATCTAGAAACCATAGCAGACGTTCTCCAAACGCCTTCTTTACTGTGGACATATATCGGCTTTTTCATTGAGTTCGAAATGACAGTTGAAAACGTCTCAACCTGAGCCATCGATGGTGCGGTCCCTATTTCAACTGGAAGTTTGATCAGTTCAATTTTCCCAGATGAAACTGCATCTTGCAATGCAGCTTCATAGAAAACATCATTCACAATTTCCGCTCTAAGATCAACAATAGTTTTGAAGTCTTTTTCAATTAACCACTTTAAACTTTCCTCTGTCAATTGGCTACCCCTCCAAAATGCAACTTCAGAATCAGTAGGTTCAATATCTTCTTTTGAGGTGGATAAATAAACAGGATTCCAATTAGCAAATAGTGATTGAGGTGGATGATTCTCCCCACGAGGAAGACCCGAATCATAGCACACATTTTTCAGCCTTTGAAGTTTTCTCCAAACATCCAGGCTTCGAGTATCATCTGATGTCAAAAAGATTTCAAGAGCAATGTGCAAACTTTCACAATATCTTTTCATTTCACGCCTGAAAAGGGCAAGGGGTGGAAGCTTATCTTCCATCATATCTACATCCGAGACACTGAATGATTTCATGATGGTTGATCTGCCAGAAAGAAGATCTTCTCTTCCTTTATTCAGTAAACATATCATGCAACCAAGAACAGACACAATCTTATCTTCAAGTAACGGCTTGTCCTCTGAAGGGAAAGCATAAGAAACACTACATTCACCCGTAAGTGGGTTACATAAAGTGTCCATTATCGAATTGTGAAGACTTTCAGCAGCTCTAAAAATTCTACAATATGCTTCAACTTCAGCTATATCTCCAGGAAGTGGACCGACCCATGGTAACTGTGTTAAATTGTGGGACTGGTATGTCTATAAATTACAAAGATAGTAATCAGCAATTTAATATCATGAATGAGGTTTAATGACACTGGTGTGCTTAAATTAACGTCAACTGTAGTCACAAACTATCAAGAAGAAACCTTTATATACCAAATGCAACAAGTTTTTTTTCTTTTCTTATACAAGTAATATCATAACTGTAATCAAACGGACACAAATTTACCCCAAAAGTAGACAATATTTGTTAATGTGCATCTCTCACTCGGACTCCAGGTTATGTCAGATACAAAACTGTATATGAGCTCGATCCTTAGTAATTTTATATAGAGTGATGAACTAAAGATATATCATCCTAAAGTAACCTCCTAATAATCCTCTTAACTACAAGATTGTTACAAGTAACATAATCAAGAGATATCACTTCAGATCGTGGGATCATGTTTCAAAAACAACAACCATTTAAGGCTTGGGTAGATGGGTGATTTGGCAGTGAAAACAAGAACTTGGTCACAAGAGAATGCCAAATTAGTCTTTGTATTCCATATATATAGACAACCAAAAAATTGAGGAAGACATGACAGTAAAAACTGTCCAAAACGATTTCTTAAAGTTACAAGTCTGAATGTTTACGAGTCGGTATAGTTGCTGTCAACTTGGGAGTCCCTGATCAGCTAACTCGGTGAGACGGCCACAAGGGGTTTGCCAATTTAGACACCACTGCTATTCGGGTTTGGGATTATATCGACTTATATAGGTGTACACTCCGAACCTCCTAACGCGTATCCAAATACAACTTAAATCCTTTCATTTCACTACTAGCAATATAAGTGGGCATTGGGCCTTTCGAGTTCCATATCTACCAAATAACCTATATAAACCTAATCGACAATACAATTACCAATTTGGGTATTACAGTAAAATACAAATATATTATAAAAAAAAATCAAAATAAAAATAAAAACCCCAATAAGTATATATTTATTTTTAGAAAAAAAAAAAAAAAAAAAAAAGGTGAACCTGAGAATCCAAGCCAATGTTGACTGAAAATGGATTAGAAAGCTCAGCACCAGCAGCAACCACGACACTGATACGACGTCGTTCAGGAAATCTCCATTTTGTTAAAAAATTACTAAATCTGTGAAGGTCGGACAGATGGGGTTTTGTTGTGGGAAATGGCCTGTGGACAAATGATGTTGGATGATTCATGTCGACAATCACCAGGTGACATGATGATGACGCCATGCCACCATAGAATTATTATACGTAACACAATCAATGTCTGTCTCTCTGTGTGTGTGTTTGTTTAATTTATATATATGTTTTTTTTGTATGTATATGTGCGTGTATGTGTGGATTGAGGAAATTTGGGGAGTGTGGATAATAACAAGAGGAGATAAAAAGGTGGTGGTGTTGAGTTCGATTTGATTTGGTTTTTGTTGTGTTCTTGTGATTGTTTGACATTATTTTTTGGCTATTTATTTCACTTGTTATTATTCTAGATAGATTA
>JANDBE010000015.1:35386551-35398622 GCA_024320915.1 Erigeron philadelphicus
AGTCCAATCACCTAATGGGAAACCCTATAATACGTCTTTAAGAGTAAATATGTCCATCGAATATTTACTTAGACATAGAGATTTCATTATCGTCAATTATCATATCAGGAATAATACATGATCAGTGACGGTCACACTAACGTGGTTCTAACATAACTTTGTCAAAATGCATGACCAGGTCGGTCAGATGAATAGAATAAAATGAACATAACAATATAGAACATGATGTATGATACCTAAACAAATGAAATTCATGCTATTGTGCTTAAAATATTACTTTACAATTAGTTGGTAACAGAATATAAAACGATGACTCTATATATATTAACTTAAATTTCTGATAATATAATGCCCGACTTGACATGCTTGTAAAAAGATATGACATTTAATTGCCGGTTCAATACCAACTACTAAAAATAATATAAACATATTGATGAATTAAAATCTAAGCCTATGTGGAGGAGGATATGATTATATATATATATAAGCATAACATATGCTAAGTCACTACTACTATTTGGTAAAACATATATCTCCTCTTAAGTGTGTTTTACTTAAGAGAAAATATAATTATGGCTTCTTCTTCTTCCTCCATAATTTCACTTACTATGCTACTACTTGTTCTTGTAATGATCCAATCTTCCATGGCTAGCCTAGACTTCAATTTAGCACCTACTTTCTCTCCTCTCTTTGGTAAGTGATTATTATGTCCTTCCATATGGTCTATTTTTAAAGAGTCATTTTTTCACATAAGAGATTTCAGGTTCGAATCTTACCTAGACAGTTTGAAAACGTCCATACATGGGCAAAGCCCGGTTAGACGCTACAATGAGCCAAAAATGGATAATTAATCTTTGACGGAAAACCTTAGAAAAAAAAATTTTATATAAAATTTTTATATTTCCTATATAAGGGTGACATTACAAATACTTTATATTGTATGATATTGATGCTAAAAGTCGTTTAACACACTAATTGTATACGTATTGTGTAGATAACAACCGTAAGCTATGTGAAGAAGTGAATTGTGGAAAAGGGAACTGCTCGATTGATGCTACTAAGCCATTTAGTTTTGTTTGCAAGTGTGATCCTGGATGGCGACGAACTCGTCCTGATGATCATGATGATGATGATCATGATGATGATGATCTTCAGTTCCTTCCTTGCGTTATTCCCAACTGTACGCAACATCATCACTTTTCATAGTTAAAAGTGTTAATTATATGTCATAAAAATTAAAGTGTTTGTTACTTATGTATATACTAGCCATTTTTATACTAAAGGTATAACCTTGATTTAAGTTGTTGCTCTTATATTTGTTGCAGGTTCTCTTGACTATACGTGCATGCCAGCTCCTCCTCCGACTCCTCCAGTCCCTAATAATATTTCTGCCTTCGATCGTAATTCATCTAATTTTTATTTTTTTTTATAAACTTGAGAGCTAAAAAATGGATTATATAACTAATTATTGGGGTATTCTAACATTAGTTTTATATGGTCTTATAATTTTTAGCTTGTTACTGGACATACTGTGGAGAAGGGACATGCAACATGAATCATACGTATAAGCATACATGCGACTGCAAGCCCGGATACACCAATCTCATGAACATTTCCCATTTTCCGTGCTTCAGCAGCTGTATGATTAATAACCTTTGTCGTAAAATATATGAAATCCTAGTTAGAGTTAGACCTTATGATATATAAGAGTTTAAATTTCGATGCAGGTGCTATTGGTAGCGATTGCAGTAGACTTGGAGTACGATTATTAGACGCAAATGCAACATCGCCTTCTGGTGATAGTAATCAAGGTTTGGCTAATTCTTATTGAACACGAAATTTGAAAAACTTCAATGTGAAAGTGTACAAAAATTAAAAGTCGTCCAATATGTTGACTTTGACTCTGACTTTTTGTTGTTGTTGTTGACTTTTGGTTTCATAGGTAACAAATTTCTTCATGGAGGCTTCTATTGGATTGGAATCACAGTCATGACTGTGACCATGGCTTTATGGAAATAGGACACATATATGTGTTTGGGTTGATTATTTTGTTAAGAGGTCTAGCTTGTTGAGTTATTGATGTTTTTATTGACATATTATATGTATTTGATGATTGTTTGTGTATAAAATAAGATCATTACCTAGTAGAAATGAAGAATTATATTTGTAGATTGTATATACATACATAGACGATTGATACACACTATTTAATACAAGATACACACTATTTGATACAATCATATAAAATAATTTGTTTCTTCTTCCAAAATGCATAAAGTTTAAAAAAATAATATAAAAATGCATGAACTTCAAGTTAGTTGTGCTTAAGTTTTGATCCTAAATTTGTGAAATTAACCTATAATTATTAATGTTCATTGATACAACACTGTGATTACATTGTGTTGTATTTTGAAATTTTGATCTTATATGTTTGTGGTAGGGGGCCACAAAGAGAATGATGATATTATGCACCAATGAAATTTCGATCTAGAGTTCAAATGTCAAATATAATGACTTCAATAGATTCATCTATGATCTCAATGAAATGTTACAACTTTTCAAAAAATGTAAAATTTCATAATAGATTTTTTGATTATAAAATTTCAAACTTTATAGAATAGTATGATATATGAATATAGATGTTAAAACCTCACTTCCAAAAGAACAGATACTGTATTATATAACTTGAGATGAGTTGTTCTTTAGACTTGGAAAGTACTGACCAAATTTGTATGTAAATGGTACATTCACTTTTGATCTCAAAACTATAACAATTCCGACTACATACAAAAAAACACATGACCAAATAATTTGTGTTCTACATTAATGTTACAACTAAATCTACAAGAAGACTAAAACGTAAGACCTATTCTATAATACATGCATGTGTGGTTTGTATATATACCTATACGCCCGTAATCTTTCTAATTCTACGATCATCGTGCATATACTTCTTCAGACTCCATTGAAGATGACCAGTGCCTCACAAGCGATTCCACTGTCAACCTTCGTGTTGCACTAAGCATCGAAATGAAAAACCGACAACCATCAATTTTGTATTCTTCTAATGGGTCCCTGTGCCCAAAACTCCTCACATTCACCTGCATCGAGGTCGTAAATTAACTTATACTTAGTACATATGTCCTATGCAAAGAAATAATGAAGGGAACAGCAACATCAAATATAGACCACTAGTTGTAATGATAACCATTTATTTGTTAAAATACCAATGAGGAAAATTGAAAAAATTGAAAAATTAGAATGTTTAAACTCTGCTTTAGCAAGTGCAAAGGTTATCTTACAACTAAGTGAGAAATCTGATGGTCCAAACAACTTCTTTTCATATTTTTAACGAGCACAAATTTACTTTGGGAGAAATAACTATTTTAGCGTCAACTACTTATTTTTTTCACTGGAAAATAAAAATATTGCAAAGAATAAACTATCATAGTAGCCTACCGCAGAATTTAATCGATTCATGTTCACAAGATGATCCCTCCAGAAACAATCCAGGGACTTAACAAGAACTGCTCTCTGGATTCAAGGTCAAAATATATTATGAAAAGAACACAGAAGAAAAACTGAGGCTATAATGGTAGCTTTAGAGTAAAAAGTACCTCAACTTCTTTCACATATTCTTCAGCATAACCAGACTCCTCAATTATGTTCATATATGAAGTAATTAATAGATCACCAAGGTATTTGCGCAGAAGATTGGCAGTAACTCGATATCTTCCCTCTCTGCAGTTGACATCTCAAATAAAAACCTTTAATGCTCAAATGAAAAGGAAACCTAAATTATAAAAAATGAATATTCTACGTACTTGAGTGAATCATCTGAGCATATGGCTAGCCAGCGCTTCAGTGAAGAAGTCTTTTTACGTATACCTCTGAAGGCATTTGGAGGTTGAGGTAAATTTGAAAACCTGAAGTCATTAATATCTACATCACTAATTTCATGAACATTGGCAAGTGATTGGACTAAGGATTCCACGGTAACTCCCATACACGAATCTGAAGAAAGAGCAAATATGATTTTTTTCTAAAAATGAAACAAAAATCCAAACTAAGATCGACAAGTTTAGATAAGACTGAAATTAGGCCTCACCATCTAAAATCTTCCCAGAAATGGCAATAAATTCCTTTAATAGTTTGTCTAAGTTCCAGCTTTTTGGATGCTGTGTAGATTACAGAGATTAGAAATATACAATTAGTCAGAACTTGAATATAGGTAAAGAGATTCAGTACCTTTAATGGATTAACATTTGCCAGAACAATCTCATCTACAACTGCTTGCATGTACCTAACAAAGACATTACTAGCACAGTCAGCATGCATGCAATTACGAGCTTGACAAAAAAAAACACCAAACTATTTTGAGTTCCAATCATTTTGATTTGGAATATGCCGAGAATAGTAATCTAATCGGTTTCATCAAATGTTCACTATAAAATCTCCCATTGTTTACCCCAAAAAATGGATGGCAGGGATTTCAATGCATCCAGAAGATGGCTTAAATTATAAGAAGTACGATGGGAACAACTCACTGGAAAATGTGATGCGAGCAACTCTCAAAATCGCCAGTTAAAATTAACTGTCGAAGATCATAAACATGTTTCCTTTGCACCTGTAACCAGAATATCATGTATTCAGTAATGCCAACAACAAGAATGCTAAATTAAACACTGGAAGACTAAAAAAGAAAACATATTTAAAGAGATAATCTGGCACTTGAAACAGTATAAGTGAATAACTACTTTTCCTTCATCTATACAAGCTATATTTTCCAGCTCAACACTCTAATAGCAACTCAACATAATTAATCATAGGTAATCGAACAATAAAAAGATTATGGAAGGCAACAGCAACTATCACTGAGAACCCTAGTTCAAAGTAGAGGCAAAATGAATACAGGTGACATGATGATGTATGCTGACAAGTAGGTACCTCTAACACCTCGTCAAACTCTACAAGGCTCTTTCTTATGTTAAAAAAATACTTTTCAGCCGAAACTTGGAGAGACAGAAGCTGAAATTTGTTAGTAATATCAAACAAGTTAGAAGATTATACGATAGATGTTCATAAAAATCACTCTTTCTAGTTTAAACAACAAAATCACACCTGACGAACAATTGAGCCACCTTCAATTGGCATATCCTCATCATTTGAAATCCTTGAGATGAGTTGCACAGCCCACTCAGTGTCAAAGTTGAACTTTTGAAACATTTCATCCTGCAAACTGTAACATTAAATTGGTCAAAAGTTACCTACATTGCTTTGATGGAAGTCAATAAGAAAAAGAAAGAGAAACAAAGAAGATGAAGAAAATACAACTTGCACAGACATTCAGGATGAACGACTTATTCAACTACTTGATTTGCACTTGCAGCTTTATTAAGTTTACAATATAACTTACCTGACCATGAACCGTGTTGAGCCTGGATCTCCTTGCCTTCCTGCTCTGCCACGAAGCTTTGTGAAGCACAAAAAATATGAAGTGGTTGCCGACTTTCTGATTCTATAATGTAAAAATGAAAGTCAAATAACCTGAAATAGTCTGGTAGACATACCTGATTATCGATTCTACGGGACTCATGCAAAGATGTGCCAATCACATGGAGCCCACCAAGTCGTTTCACTTCCAATCCTTCATTGACACAGTGAATTTCACAGTCCTTTAACACTGACAAATAGGCAAGTGCAATGCAAGGACCAAGAGGGTACATCTCTGCTTGTTCCTCTACAAGTCTTTCCAGCTCATCCAAACCCACTGACTGACTCATCTCAATTGACTCCAAAATAATAGATTTGGCTTTCTCATATGTCCAACTCTTGTTCTCACTTTTGGATACATATTTAGCTGCAAAATATATTTAAAAAAATCCATTCAAATAGTCCTACTAACATTAACATGTATGTACAATGAGGGGTTTAAGTTTACCAACCCATCAGAGCCGTCTTAGCTAGCAAAGCTAATGATGATGGTCCAATTTTCATTTTGGATAATACCTACACCACAGGGAGATGATAAGAAACTGAATACTACGGTACACTAATAATATTTTGTCAAACTACCTTTTGTGACTTTGGCTCATCAACCTCAAGATCAGGATTTTCATTACTCATATGCGTAAGTATGCTGTCCTCTATAACTTCTTGTGCAAGCATCTGATATAAACAACATACTTCACCAGTCTTTTCTGCCTTAAATTTACTCCATCTACAAGAACACAAGATATTAAACGAGCTAACACACCTTTGGATTACCTCCCAATATGATGTCGGTACCCCTTCCAGCCATATTTGTAGATATGGTGATTGCATATTTTCGTCCAGCTTGGGCGACAGTTTGAGCCTCTCTGGCAGCATACTATAACAATAATTAATCAGCTCCAATGTATAAAAGAACATGAATATATCCTCAGAACCATAATCAATCTCATTGAAAGTAAAAATTCCACAGTATTGCTGCATTAAAAAATTAACCTTTGGTCGTGCATTGAGGACATTGTGAGGGATCATGCTTTGCCTAAGAAGAGCAGACAAATATTCTGAATTCTCGACACTGCACCAAAAAGCAAAAAGTAAGATAACATGATAGATATGTTCAGATCACGATGAATCATATATGACGAACGAATTTAAGAGATAAGACTGTTGTAGTACCTAGTGGTTCCTACTAAAACAGGACGACCAACTCTGAACATACTTACAACTTCTTCACGTACAAATTCCCATTTACCGCGCGCAGTCTATGTAATGACAACAATTAAAAGCATGGTTAACGAATATAATTATATAACTTATTTACACAGAATAATGGTGGAATGGTCAATGGAACTTAATGTCTTACTGCAAAAGCTTGGATAGGCAAATCGTTACGAATGTTTGGCATATTTGTGGGCACTTCAATAACAGGCATCTGGAACATTTTCAAGAACTCCTTCTCCTATAACATAACAAAAAATGTAAACATAAGAAATCAAGTGAAGACAGCAAGTAGTTGACACTTGACAGGGTTTAAAATCTAAGTAAAATAATAGAATGTCAATACTTCAGTCTTTGCTGTTCCTGTCATCCCCGAGAGCTTTGGATAAAGCTTAAACAAAGATTGGTATGTGATTTGCGCCACTACAACCGAATCCGCCTAAGAAGTCCAGAAAGGAAAATTTTAATAACTCTAAAGAGCTGTCAAGAAGAAAGGTAAGATGCCATGCCAAATGACAATCTACCAATCACAATTAAATACCTGGATTTGTAGACCTTCTTTGGCCTCTACAGCTTGGTGAATACCCTCTGACCATCGCCGTTTTTCTTCCACTCTTCCCGTCAACTTCAAATTAATTAAGCGGATTTTATTAAAAGGGTAATACGGTAGTTTAAACCATGTTCTTGTGCTATGTCTAATAAACATAACTGAAAATCCCCAAAAAAGACCAATAAACTAGTTACCACATTATGTTCATTACCTCGTTTATAATAAGAGCTTTCCCGTTTTTTACAATGTACTGAACATCTTGGCGATAGAACTCCTTGGCTTTTAGAGCATTCATGACAAATCTACAATATTTAGATAAAACCAAGCTGAATTAATATGACGGGAGCTATCAGATGAAATAAGATATTCATAAACTATATAAATTAGTCTACCTGGCCCAAGGGTCATTCTCATCCCATAGATCCTTTGTTTCCAGTGCCATCTCAGCTAAATTAATTCCTTCTTCAGTCAGCTCCACCGAATTATCCTTAAGCTCTATATTGTAATGCTGTGAAATGAAAGGAAATTAAGAATAGTGAGGCAATGGATATTAGTAGGAAGACATACACACAAAAAGAAAGAGCAGGAAAGTAGAGTACGAGGCCACGAATGAGAAGCTCAGCTACTTTGGCAGCAACCGGATAACGTGCAGCATCTTTACTAGCCTAAGCCGAAAAGAAAGCTTTAGATTTATTAAGTACTACTTTCGCCTGGAACATAAATATGCTTTCATCTTCCCTTAAAGTACAAAAAAATATACCTCGCCACTTATCAGCAATGGGTTTCTCCCCTCATCGATTAGGACAGAATCAACTTCATCAACTATTGCAAAATGAAACGGTTTTGGCCTGATAAAGATTGTGCTTTTACTTTCAGGGTAAATTCAAATCAAATGACATATGCATTATGTAAATAAATATGGTAATACCATCTCATAACCAGTTGCCCACTGCTTCCAGCAAGATTGTCTCTTAGATAGTCAAAACCAAGCTCCTAGCATAATCATACTTACCACCATAAGAACATAATGTGCTGAAAACTCTAGGTAACAAAAACTTGAGAGGGACTTACAGAATTATTGGTGTATGTAATATCACATCTGTAGTTGGACCTCCTTTCCTCAGATTTCATACCTCTCTATATGTGGTGATAATACACAAGTAAAGTGGTAAGAAGGAATTAAGGAAATTCTAAGTTATACATATATATTACAAGATATGGATTTATAGTTTAATAACATACTTGAATAAGACCAACAGAAAGACCTAAGAAGCGATGGACACGGCCCATCCACTCAGCATCACGTTGAGCAAGATAATCATTGACGGTTACCACTGTAAATCAATAAATTATACCAATCACATCATATTCTTTTGCAGTTTCGACCAGATTATACTGCAAATTTGCATGAAACTAGCTTCCACACAAAGTAATTATGACAGAACTAAGGTACACGAAGAGGTCAGCTGAATTGTATGAACAACCATAAAAAATAAACATACCATGAACACCCTCGCCAGTCAAGCCATTTAGATATGCAACCAATGTTGAAACCAATGTTTTTCCCTCTCCAATTTTTATCTCGGCGATAGACCCATCATTAAGCACAACACCACCAATAATCTAAAATAGCAAACACCAAACTCTAATCAATTCCGTAAATGAAATCCAACACCTAAAAACATATGAGCAAATAAACTCAACTTTATTTAGTTTTGTTTATGTTCTCATACTCCAATGACAACAAACATACACACAAAGAGAGAGACCTGGACATCAAAATGACGCATGCCAAGTTTCCTCTTAGCAGCTTCACGAACAACGGCAAACGCTTCTGTAGTATAATCCTAACGTCAGTAAATATACTTACACAATCATTACATACAAAAAGACACAAACTTTAACGCCATAAACATAAAACAAAGTATCTAACAACCAGCTTGAATATCAGCAAGTGTCTCTCCACTTCCCAACCGCCGTCGAAACTCAGCAGTTTTCGCAGTTAACTGATTGACCATGAACAAATAAGTCAAGATTCTAAGTAACATCAAAAACATCATGAAATGCAAACATAAAAAAAAAGTCTTGGTTTTTAAGTACTAAAACCTGTTGATCAGAAAGTTTCTGAATTCGATTCTCGAACGAGTTAACGAAATCCACAAGGCGATAATAGTCTCGAACAACCCAATAATTCAAGCTAGTAAAATCACTCCATGTTTTAGTAACTCTCCCAATATTCTCCTGAAGAAAAAGAAAAAGCAAGACATTTTATCAAACAGTTGGTGGGCATAAGTAAAAATGTAATCTTTTTCAAATATATAAAGAAAAGGGAATGAATGGGGTGTTACTTTGAGAGAAGCCTTTGGAATTGGTGTATTTAGAGTGAAACGACGTCGTTGGGTGTTGAAAGAAAGGAGTGGGAGAGAAGTTGTGGGGAGTTTACAGAAGGGGTTTGAAGAAGGGGATGTGGGGTGGTGGGGTTTGGTGAAAAATGAGGGGGTTGTGAGTGTGGAAGAGAAAGACGCCATTGTTGGTGTGGAGGCTGCACTCTGAGCTGAGGCCTGAGTGTAAGTTGTGTGTATGTATAAATATATCTGTCTGTATCTATATGTTGGACTCAGTTGGAGGGATGAAAAAGAAGTACCAAATTTTGTTGTTTCTTATACACGAACCGTCCCGTTTGTTTTTTCACGAACAATCCGAGAATTTTATTTGATTCATTACACGTTTCTATATATTAATACAGTATAAAAATGTTTAGTGCAAATAAAATTATTTTTAAAATATATGCGTCTTAAAAATTTTACGTAAATACACTAAAAAATCTGATAAGAAATCTGATTTTTTTAGAAGATTAGAAATGGTTTTATGTGTATAAATTATTACCGACTGTCAAGTATCTGTCACCTAGAAAATGGTTAACTGCGAGTCTGCAACATTATCATATGATTTGTTACGATTGACCCACAAGTCATGCTAAGATAGGAATTTCGTTATGAACTCAAACTTAGACAGAGTACTTTGCTTAATTATTTCATTTTGTTCAGTGTGTATGTAGTAAAATATAGTTATTTTAAATTCATTATCACGATTCTCACATTATACTCCATTAGTAGATGTAGACCCGTATAGAAACACGAAAAATACGTAAACTTTAATTAAATTTGTGTTGACGATAGAAATTGAATATTGATGCGTATAAAACCAATTTTCTCGATTATATGTCAGTTTACGTTACAAGTTATATTAATCATTAAATTTGATAAACCTAGATATATTTTATGTACTTTTTGTAATTCTATTTAATAAGCTTAAGTTTTTGAAAGTTTGAACTGTGAAGAATAAATTGTATTAAAGTATCACCAATGAGTTGTGAAAGATAATCAACCAAAAGAATTTGTAATATAATATATAAGAATTGTACTAAAGGATATAAGTAGTTGAGTTTCCAATCCATACTTGTAGTCGAGCCTCGGATTTGGTTACAACTTACTAAATATTTACTATTTTACCGTTACTATTTAGTCAGTTTTTCAATTTGAGCCGTATTGTGTTACATTTCTTTCGAAACACGGAAAATACGTAAACTTTATATTAATTTGTTTTGACGATCCAAATTGCATATGCCTACATATAAAACCAATTTCATCAATTATATATCACTTTATGTTAATTGTTATACCAATAATTCAATTTGATTAGTGTTTGTTTTTATAAAGTTTTTGACAATCCATGAAATGTTATTTAAAGCAACCTGTCATCAAAGCTTTTAGCTGTTATTCAATTTTTTGAGATTTGAATAGTCGATTGAATATCTGTTTAAAGACGTAAGTAATTGATTTCATGTGTAATGGCAGTGGAAGTTGTTTTTGTCTACATATGTAGAATTAAAAAAGAGTATAACAATTTCAAAATTTCACGATTTGGATTTCCAAATTCTTGTTACTGCTAGTGATAGGGATAAGTTGCTAGAAGAATTGGTAAGAACATACACATTTTTTTATGCAATAATGAATAAACGATCTTCTTGGAATACATTAATGAATTGTATACTCATTTGACCTTGTCTTTAGATGTTACCGAAAATTTCACTACTTTCTTACCACCAGACCGCAGATCATTGAAATTGGTTGATTATCAGAAAAACAAATACTATGTTTGTATCTATAAAGTTGGAGGTCCTTGCTATAAGATTTATGGTAGCCAATGGACTGGATTCGTGAAATCAAGATATGGTAGTTAGATTGATAAGTTTAGCGTACGTTTCTGGTAGACACATTTGACTCTGATGGTCATGAATTTCGCAAATTTACGAATTCCACTTTTATTCACAGTTGTTTAATCAAGTCAACTGAAGAAACATTTGTGATACTTTCTTTTTTTTTCACGAAGTTGTTAAATCCATATGTATATAAGACGATATTATTACATTAATAAACTGTTGTTGGAGTTAATATTATATAGAAATTTTATAAACTACTATTGTGGGATTTAAATGAAAATGAAGAAAGACCAAGTCAATCATCTACAACTCTATCAGGAAAAAGATGTAATAAAACAATTGATATCTTTCATGATTATATGGACGGTGTTCGAAAGCTGGCAGCCGGTTTCGAGGGTATTGGCTGAACCAATTTCTGCTGTAAAAACAATCTCCAGGCTGGCTACATTATGAGGTTAACGAATCTAAAGAATCTGAGTTTCAAAATTGATCTTTTCAATAGCAATGAGATTGGTGTAGATGAAGCTGTGTTAAGTAAGTTTTTTTGTATACTTATTTAAATACTCTTAACTTGGGTGGAATCAGTTATGT
>JANDBE010000015.1:35440362-35450754 GCA_024320915.1 Erigeron philadelphicus
AAAAGAGATGGAAGGGTGAGTATGCATGGAAAAGTCGTATTTACCCTCACATGACTTTTACATATACAAGTTAACGGCCGATATTTAACACCATTAGTCAAAAGGGGATGATATTGGTACCATAAGTATTTATTAAGCTACCACATGTACACATTATTGACTTGTAAAATGCACTGTAATATTTGTACAGTGTGATAAGTTAATAAGAATATATGGTACGAATATCAATTCTCTTAGTCAAAAGGACAAGTTTGGGACGAAAAGTGTCACCACATGTATTCTTAACGATATTTTTGAACGGGGAGATGATATGTGCAAAAATGGATGAGCACAAGAGCGTATTTTGTAATTTACTCAAAGATATAACATCATATGGAACCAACAATCCCATGAATTCGTAAAACTATTGATCTATTTTGCCCATTAATATTAAAAACAGAAGTGCTAACATATGCTAGTGTTAGAGATATAGAAGTAACAATATAGTCAATAACATTATGTTTGTGTGAAAGTACAATATCATTTTTATCTATATGTTTATTCATATACCCGTTTCCTCTTCAACAATGTGGGTAGTATTGAGATGATTCCAATAAGGAAAAGTACTGTTAATGTCTTCATATCGTATAGATCTTTAACAGATTTTAGATCTCCAAGAGCAAGCCCAGCCTGCAATAAAAAAGGAGAAACTATGAGGATTATATCATAGAGACTATAGCTTTGGTCATTTGTATGAGCTACCTATCTATCTAATCATTTCCTGAAAAAAATTTCTGCCATAATGAGAGAAAGGAATTAACTATAGAGTATATACATTAAGCTTACCAAAATGAAACAAATGAAATAGAAAACTACTGCAACAAGATAAGATCTAGAATTAACAAGAGACAAAATATACAAAGACTTACCCTCACAGTAATATAAGAGGCTGGGATGATTCCAACAACTGTAGCCAACAAGAACACGTGGAATGGTATGTCCACGATTGGAGATGCCAAATTAATGAAAAGATTTGGCAGAGTTGGAGTTATCCTTAGAAAGAGCATATAGTTTAGTAGCTTGTCTCCACGTTTTGCTATCTGAAAATCAAACAGAAAGGTGAGTACACACGTAACCACCTGATATGGTATAAATAAGATATGTAGGTAGTAGAATTGGCAATGGACTAAAATGGGTCAATTTCACTACGCGCAGGAACACTCTGGGGTGGGCTAGATTGACCTGGAACGTTTTTTTGTCCAATTTGAAGCTTTGACAAATAAACTATGTATTAACTACGATTAAGAAGAAAATATTTGTATAATTATATAAAACAATTTAGGAGGTATTACGTATTAGAAAATAGACTTTGGGTGACTTCCAGCCCTTCTGACCACTTGCCCTGTTAGCTAAACTATAGTATTGACCAAATTGACCCGCTCAAGAAAAAAACACCATATTAACCTATTTACAAGTAAATAACTATGTGTTAACTATGATTGCGAAGAAAACTTAATTTATATATTTAAACAAAACAACTTAGGAGGTATTGTGCACTACAATAACATGTTTGACACTTTGAACAATTGTTCTGTTAGCTAAGCATTATGATTAAATTGACCCATTTGAGAAAGATGCAGCAATTAACCTATCCACGAGTTAATGGGCCAGGTTGCGTGCTATAATATAATCTAATCGAATGCAGAGTAATAGTGTATATATACCTCTGCCTGAAAGAATTTCAGCTTTTCTGGCCACAGCCAAAGAACTATGGGCCTTCCAATTAACTTTGACAAAAAAAAGCATGAAGATGCGCCAGCCGTAGCATTAAATACCACCAAGAAGATGCCTTTTACACCAAAAAGGGCTCCAGCAAGCAACGACATAAAAATAGTTCCAGGAATCATAAATGTTTGCATGAATATGTAAGTGGAGCAGTAACCCAGAATGAACTTTGTTGGGTAAATACTTGCATATGTTCCAAGGTCATCTCTGGAAGAAAAAAATAGTATTAAGACTATATTAGTCGAAACATAGGGTTAATACAAAAAACTTTCACGGCACAACATTACAATCCGTAAAACTCACAAGTCTCCTTCGACTTGGTATTATGTCATTTCCTTTTTATGACCAAAGGAAATTTTTTTAACTGCCTATAGAAATTCGAAATTCTCTGCACCAGTATAAAACTCTCTAAAAAAGCCTAAAGAATAGAATAAAGGTTCCATGAATTTTATGTAGTTTTAGGAAGACAAGCAAGATTCGCACAAGAAAGTAAGGCACAAAATCTTTTTAAGGTTTACCCGCTACTTAGAAAGTATCCAGCAAAGATTCAAAAAGAGACAAGACATGCTCAATTTTGGAAATTTGAATGACTATAATCAAGAAAAACAGAGATTCAGACTCCATCTATGTTGTATGTGCAGTATGACTCGATGCATTTCACTCTTATCATAGATCATTGTTGGTAATGCAATTGTAACTTGAGTTGTCAACTTACGTAAATTCTTGTCTTAAAGAATTGTTTAGCATGGGCATGCTAGCAGTTCATCCAAGTATTTCCAAATTCCACCATCTACTTCATGCATGTTTGCAGATAATAAAAACTTCTAATGTCTCTAATACGTTCTTTAAGAGCTCTAACCTACATTTTAACAAAATGTCGATTCTTCTTGACCAATAGTTAAATAACATAAGGTACGATCCTTGACTCATTGTTACAATCCATTCAATCTCCTCAATCATACCTCTCAAAGCTCACTGTAACTCATCAAAAAATGATCACACAATCTTATCGAATGTCATACAAGAGTATTATACTCTAAGCCCTTAATCTCATGCAGCTTTTGCTAACGGACCACGTGTAATAGGTACATTCATTCTATATTTCTATTACTCAATTAGTTTTATATAACTAGGTATGCCTATTACCTACGGACAGGGATCCAGTAAGAAAAGTTCTTCACAAAGTAAAGACGATGCACCTACTTTTACATTCTGACACACCCGATGCACTTGCTATTTAATACTAATCTGTCACTTTTTTAACACTTTGATGCCTCAGAAGCACTTACTTCAGGTGCATCATCCTTCCAACGCTACCTATTTCCTAACACCTACGTTACTCGACCTAACAGAACTACGTAAACAAAGCATACAAAACTATATATATACATACATACATACATACACAGATCATGCATTCATCTTTCATATAACCAATAAACAAACACACAGATGCATGAAACATATATATATATACAGCAAACAATGTGGATCATATAGAATACCTACTTGATCATTCTCAAATCGGATACGGATCGTGGCAGCTTAAGTTTTCCATACTCAGCAGCTGGCATTGTAAGATAAATACAAAACAATCCAACACAAAACACCAAAAACACACTCAACGCAACCGTAAACTCCCATCCGGTTAACGGATACCTTCCGTCCCCTTTCGCACCAATCGGTTTCTTAGTAGTAGGCGAATCTTCGGCGGCCGGAGCTTCTTCATCAGGAATCGTTAACCTTGTGGCCTCTACCACAACATTCCTCGGCGCCGCCATTGGAAACAAGTAATCGGAGATTTCAGTTTCCGATCAGTTGATTAGTTCAATACGATATGTATAATTGTTGTTATTTATATATCATAATTATAATTATATATGAATTGATTGAATTTGGTTAGGGTTTTAAGGTTAATTATGAAAATTGGATTTGGGGGTTATTAGATTAGATTTAAAAGTGTTTGAAACCCTAATTTGGAAAATAATTGGGAGGGATTTAAAATAAGTCTTTGAATGGTGAGCTGTAAATAAGAAAAGGGATTCAAGGAAGATGACTAGAAAGTAGCAAGTAAAAGCACATAGAAGATTTATTTAATTGACTTTTGGATTAAGTGTTAATATTTTCATTTTTTTTCTTATAGATCGAAGCTATAACAACTAATGTTTTCCATTTATATAACCGTAAATTCGGGTTAACATATTAAAAACATTTTACTCGAGTCAAAATTTAAACTTAAAATTTGAAAGTTTTGAGTTCGATTTTTAAGAATGACAAGTCTTGATGTTTTTTCCTTCGAATACATGTAACGACCTATGATCAATATCTCGTTGTTTAGGGTACGTGCAAGGCTTCACAATTATACGATGAAGTTTTCGTGATGTCGCATACCGACCGAATGTTCGGAAGAAAAACTTCCAAGGTCTCAAATTCCTTTAGCTACCAATTCTTTTATTAATAATTGGTAGTAACAACTAATATTATGTTTCATAAGTTATGAATCCTAATATTTGTTTCGATAGTGTATGGGTTAAAATGTAAACAATGAGTGTCTGCTGATTCTATCAAAAATCATATTGTTGTCACGTTTAAATTATTTACAATTAGCTTTGGGTTCAAATGATATCTCATATTCTCACCCCTAACCACAACTTATCCACATTTGGTTTGCCGAGTATAAATTTGGACCTTTAATTTATATTTTTAAAGATTATGATTTCAACCTTTTAATCCAACTCGATTAGTTTATAACACTTACAACAACACTATTATAGAATTTCTCTTCTTAATAATAAAGAAACTACGCTCAAACGTTTGTATGTGAAAATAAATATAGTGCTTTTCTATATAAAATTTAGAATGAAAAACCATATATATAATCTATAAAAAAAATCCTTTTTAATAACAACTTTTAATTTTAAAATACGCATTTTACTAATTATATTTGTTTTTCACGTTCTTTTGTTGTTCTTTCTAAAATGTTATGATTACTCAATTAAGTATTTTGCTTTATTGATGGTAAGCATTGTTTTCCTCGCATCTTGCTTGTGCACCTACGAATATACATGTCATTATCCATCAAATAAGCTTAAAAGAAATGCCCCCGATCTCCGCTCTTCGCAAATTCATACTTGTTTGAATTGAGTGACATAGTGACATGTAATCAGGGGCGGATGCAAAGCATTAGGGAGGGGGAGACCGACCCCAGCCAGTTTAGCACATCATAGACAATTTAGTGGTGTATTTACTTAGATTTAAGACCTTAAACATAAAAAGAACCTATCGCATAAATGGAAAAGAACCCAACTCTTGAAAAATTTAGCAATGTTCAAAAACAATCCCTCGTGTGTTGTAGTGTAGCTAAAGTTTTTGTAGGTTTCAATGGAAGAAAGAAAACTTGTTTTCTAGAAGATGATAACATATTTTGTACAATTTGTTATTTATCCCCTATAGTTTCTGAAAATTTATATTATACCCTCTGGTTTCGGTACTTTTTTATTTGCAAAATCCAAATGGGAAGTAGACAAACATACCTTTGTAGTAAAGTGGGCCTAGTCTTTTTGATATGGAAGGGAGTCACGCACTTTAAAGTTTAAAGGATGATCCAAGTTATTTGTATACTAGGTTTAAATAACGCTTAATTCATTAAAAGCAAGAAATAAAAACCCTCAAAGTCTAATATTTTGAGTACTAACTATTTATATTAATTATATCCTTATAAGGAACTTTGGATATGTTTTTATCTTATTGTTTTCCGATAAAAATAAAAACAGATGAGGTTTATAAGGCTTGTTTTACATGAAAAATAAAAATCATGATAAGCCAGCTAGGTTTAATAAATTATAACATCTTAATACATATCTTGTTTGTCTATAAATTTAATAGGCGTATATTTTTCTTTCGTCATGGGCATTCAATCTCAGGATTGGCTCTGAGTAAATATTTGGTAGTAAAAATGTTGTTCGATAGATGTTTGGCAAGTATGATGGTTCGGTTGTTTCCAACGTAAAACTTTTGCCCCCACCCTCCCAAATTCCTGGATCCGCCACTGCATGTAATGTAGGATGTTTTATAAGAGGAAATAACATTTTTTTTTATTTTATTCTTTTTTATAACATACAACAGGAAATAACATTCTTCGTCAATAATTAATTATAACCCATTGATGCATTTGGGCAATACACCAATGTTACACACTATGATAGACTTCATGTATATAATACTCGTATGTGACTCGTTTATATTATTACAAGTTGTAATTTTATTGATAAATTTATAATCTTATTCCTAAACACAAGTTTATTATTGATTTTGTATCTTATTGTATGATTAGTCTTATTGCAGGACTTGAAGTGATCACTTAAAAAAAAAAGGGACTTAAGCTGTTGTTATAAAGAAGTTAAAGGTTATGTCGGTGATTAAAGTACAAGGACTAAATTTGTTAAGTGGAGAAAGATGATTATCGAGTATAAAAAGAAGACTATACCCTAATTGTTGGTTACCGCAACATATTATTCATCTTCCGTTTCCTAGTTTATCAATATATTCATATAGATACATAAATTCATATTCCTTCATAATCTTTGTAATAGAACACTCAATATTTAGTTGAGTGATCATCACTTGATTAGCAGGTGATAATTTAATTTCTGTTCTTTTTTGTTTGTGGTATTCATATTTTGTTTGGTTTGATTGTTGATCTAATTGAGATTAGATCGATTATTGTTCTTGAGAGAATAATAGATTCAGTTATATTTCTGTTCATTTAAATATAGTTTGCAATTTGCATGCAAGTACCTATCACACATAGTAAAATCTTAGCAATAATAATATTTAAAAAAATATTTGATCACATTATTAAATGAACAATTTAGCTAGCATGTTGATCGGCATAATGTTCCACGTACAAATAAAACCTCCTACCATGCATAAAATAAATGAAGATATGACGTTAATTTTTGAGGTCCAGCTCAAAATGTGTGTCATACACCGTTATGATTCAAAAAAGCTTGTACCGATACTAATTACCTCTTTAGTGCATTTTTGAGTTTTTTTTAAGGGGTAAGAAAAGAAAGGATATGAAATCGTTTATCTTTGCATTCTTGAGTTTTTTTTATAAAAGATTAGAAAGTGGAAAAAAGGAAAAAGTGACCCTTTTTTGATCCAAAACTTTCCAGCCAAAATTGACCTGATTGTGAAGGATAAGTTTCTAAGCCATAAGCAAATGACTAATCTACCCATTCAACACACGTATCTCATCTTCCCCAACCCACTACATCAAAAGCCCGCCATAATCCTCTCTATAATCCCGCCATAATCTCCTCTATATATATCAGTCCTCAATAATCTTCATAGTATCTCTTCATAATTTCACCTATTTCACAAACTACCACTTTTTCCAAGTAAGTTATTATTTAATAGCATTTTTATAAAAGATAGAATTATAATTTTATATCAAATAAGATCCAGCGTGATGGTTAGCTTTGTGATTCTTTTTTTCAAGTGCAATTTTATATCAAGTTTGTGATACTTGCAAGTGCAATTTTATTATTGATATAAAATTTTATAACGGTGGATCTTATTTGCAAGTGCAATTTTATAACTTGATGGCTAGATTTGTGATATCAAGTGCAATTTTATATCAAGAATCACAAACTTCCACAAACGATAGAATTGCAATTTTATTATTGATCTTTTGATTTCTTAGATTTATGATTTTTTGTTTCTTCTTTTTTTGGGGGTACAGGGATATTTAGGTTTCATCAGGTGGCTTCCAGCCTATTCTTCAATCAAGGTAAACATATTTTGTATATATAGTTATCTATATATATATATTATACATGTTACTTTGATTTTATTTAATTCCATATATTTTCATATGAATATGCTATTGTCTTGCCCATGTTTGTTAACTGATCACGATCCATAAAGCACATATATTAGTTTCAATGTTGTTAGTTAGTTTACAAAAAAAAAATTGTTTGTTTGAACCAAATCAGATAATTTGTGAAGTAAGAGGCTAACTGAAATTTATTCTTGCAAGTCATAGCATTATACACCTATTGTATAGTTATTTGATATATGCTTATTGTTTGAAAGCTTCTATTAATCAGATAGTAGACTCCCTCACGATTCCGTGGATATCTTATTTGTCAAAAACGGAGTTACGGTTCAAAAGTTATGGTCATTTAAAGATTCTGTCGCAAACGCGTCGTAGTGGCCAAAACTGCGTAGCAGTTAAAGTCACTGCATTCAAACTGCGTCGCACCAGACCCCGATTCTGCACAAATCACTTTGTTTAACCTCCAAAACTTAACCAAACACATCTCAAACGATCCCTAACCTTATGAACGACTTTTGTACCTCAAAATTCATTATTTTAAGACCATAATGATGCAATGAAATAATTGGTTAACCCCTACTTGAATTGCATCACAAAAACAAATGTTTTAGGTTACCTAATCGACCAAAACACACGTTTTTGACATCAATTGATCCTCTAATAGCCAAGACCAGTTATGGATCTGAGTATATGATTGAAAGGACATAAAATCAATGTTATTATACCTCAATTACCTGTAGATTACAAGAAGGATGCAAGGTATGGATCAAAACCTCTTCAACACCAAGAAACGATCGTAACACTCAAGGATTGATCAAGGGAAGGGAGGAGGCGGCCTAGGGCTTGGAGAGGGAAAATTGAGAACTGAAATTGTGTTTTCGTTAACCCTAATGACCCCTAAATCTGCTGAAACAACTTTCCTTAGCACACACTTAGGTCACTCAACTTTACTTCTTTACGTTTATGGCTCAAACGACCTATCGGGAATACTTACTAACACTTTAAACACATTTAATCATCATAAATACATTAACACCTGAATCATTAAGACATTATAACCTTACACGTAAGGCACATTAATCACACATAAACATTAAATCTACTAGAGAGTTAACGGACGCGTAGTGTTGATTTAACGACTCAAGTCAACCGTTATATAAAAAGTTCGGGATGTTACAACTTGTTTGGTCAATATGTGATTACAAATTTTTTTATTAGTATAAGATTATTTCATTATCATTAGTTAGTATATATGATGATAGATCAATAGACAAAATAAATAATTAATTTATCGTATATATGGCAAGTCTCAGAGGTTTTTCCATATGACTACTTGTAACAACTTATGGTTAACATCTCGTTGTGTAAAGTACGCGTAAAATTTTACTATTATATGGTGAGGTTTCATTGTATCCCGACTAAAATAATAAAATAAATTATAGTCTATAGTTTAGCCCAATACAAGAAAGCCCACTTTTGACAAGAAAGACGCAATATTAAAAGCCCAACCAACTAACTTAGCTTCTTCTTTCAAGTTCCAACTTCCAACTAATCCAATCCCTGATCTGATTGTGTTCTTTTTGTGCCTGTGTAGCTGAAAACCACATACAGCTCGGGCAAAAAATATATAAAAAATTATTTACTGGCCGAGTAAAATGGCTGCTGCTTCTTTGAAGTTGCTAAAAAGAATATCAATCAATTCCATCATACACAAATCACGTTTCTTATCATCCTCATCCTCAAATCCCACATTTCTTTTTCACTATCTTAATCACCCCCATTCTCCCCCTTCTTCTTCTTCTAATTCCAATTTATATAATAATAATATATATAATCAAAGTAGTCATATTTGTAGTCGTAGTAGAAATATATCTTCTAATTCAGAACAAGGACCTGCCCCCGTTGATTACAGGTCCGTTTTTTTTCCTTATCATTCATTTTTATTTTTAGGGTTTAGGGTTTATCTTTGGTTGTGAAGTTCTGCAATTTGAAATTCTAAGTTCTACAAGGAACTATTAAATTGTATAATTTTATATCATCATGGTGGTTTGGGCATTTTATTCAGTGAATGCTATAATTATAATTTTTTTTTTGTGTGATGCCATGTATAGCTGTTTGTAAAACTCTCCCGAGTTGGCCGAGTACCCAAAATAAAATCCTGACTCCCCACCTCGCCGAGTCACAAGTTCTCGATAAAATGATGATGAAGCGCAAATCTAACAACTAATCTAGCGTTTAATCTTCAAGGTTGAATTATTATGTTAATGTTTTTGAACAATCATGTTTATATTTGAAGTTTGGAATATATTTTTAAAGTGATATTACATATATTTTCAAAAATACTTATGTTTGCATATAAAATTCCAATCCGAGTTCTCCACGAGTCGAGTCCGAATCTCCAAAAACTCCAGACTCCCTCCCTCGCCGAGTCGAGTCCGAGTCACGAGTTCCCCAACCTTGGCTGTATACGTGCCTTCTTTTTTTTTTTGTCTGTCAAATAATATCTATTCTTGGTGTATATTTCTTACCAGAGTGGGTGGTATATCGCTAATTTGTATTGAAAATGGTTTGATTGTACAACACAGTTTTGATCATGGTTGTCAGTCAGTGTTGGTAAGCTGATTAGGATCTTCTAAAGATGGATTATATAAATACGTCGAATATATATAAATATATAATAGCTTCTAAATAGCGTCTAGGGCTATAACTTTTGACCTATCAATTGTTTTCTTATGCGAAGAAATGAAATTGCTAATCTTTATTGTGCATACAGTGCTTTGCTAGAG
>JANDBE010000015.1:35453641-35466002 GCA_024320915.1 Erigeron philadelphicus
CAACGCTATAGCACCGCTATAGCGCCGCTATTAACTACACAGAGTATCGCTGTGATTAGTTAGCGATACACAATTGCAAGGAAGAAATAACACAAGTGTCCATTGAGCACCTTTTTTATTTAATTTTTAACCTAATATTTTGTTTTTGTCTATATTGAAACTGATGCCATTCAATTGTAGATGGATTATGAATGTATCCACTTGTTAGTCTCTATAGGTATCAGTTTAGAACAACAGACTTGGTACTTAGCATGGTCATGCGAGAGTTAACAGAAAAACTTGCTCTAAATTTTTTTTTGTGTATTTTATGTTTTAAGGTGATGTATCAATCTACTAAAAAATTGTAAAATATTTTCCTTGCTCAGCATTAGAGGTAAGACTTTAGAGGTGGCCACTTCTAACAGGTCAAAGGTGAAAAGGGGGGACGTGTTCAAAGTTACCCGCAATGAAATTTTAATTTATAGGTCTATATGGATCACTCTCCTTACAATATCAAATCATGAGCTATTCAAATAATATAAATTTTGCAGTTATATATGAAACAAGTTATATGTATATTAAAATTTTTGAAGTTTTTTGTTAGACAAAGTAAATAATTAAATTCTGGATTCAAACTGAAGCTATATCAACAAGTTGCATGATTTGACCTGCACCTGCTCTGACCCTCCCATTTTAATACCTCTAAGAGCATTACTCTGTAAAATTGGTACAACATACACTGATTTGTAATTTTGTATTTACTCGACATTCAAACCTTTAATCTAGACTTCTCAAAATTGAAGTGGCAGGAAATACAGCGGGTATAGTGATACATGCTGTATTTGTTTCAAAAGCATCTGGTCTAAAGCTTAGCAAATACGCTGGTATAACTTCAATGGAGTTGTGGATTATTCCAAGTTATGAAAACTCAGCATGGTCAATTATGGCCATATCTTTCATTTCATTGCTGGCTATGTCTGCGGTTTTGGCAACATGTTTCTTTGTCCGTAGACATCGTATCAGACGAGAGCGTCCACAAGCTTCTCGTGTTCGGGAATTCCACGGGATGAGTAGTCGGTTAGTTAAAGCCATGCCAAGCCTTATATTTACAGCAGTTTTGGAAGATAATTGTACTTCAGCTACATGTGCTATATGTCTTGAGGATTATAGTGTCGGGGATAAGCTTAGAATTCTGCCATGCCGCCACAGTAAGTCTTCAATATCATCTTGTTTCTAATCAGGGAAAGCTTTCTAATCATTGAAAGCTAGTACTATACATTTGTTTATAGCACTTATTTTGCTTATATTTATGACAATTTCTGAGGACCATAACTTGTAACCAGCAAGTTTTGATGCTCACATGCTGTAATAGATAAAGAGTTAATGAAAGGGTTATGATGGGCAAGGGAATATAACTATTTAACCAAGGTAGTGATATGTAGGTGTTTAGACACGTGATACAAACATTTCAAAATAGGTTGATGGATTGACCCGTCAACTCTTTCTTTTAAATATGATCACAAAAACCTATTATTAAATTATCAGTCAGATTGGTAGTAAAGCAATATGTACGTGTTTGCAACTATAATCTGACCAGGCCTATTTCAAGTTTTTAACCAAACCTGCATTGACCCCTTGCCCTACTGTCCATCCTACCTTCATTTCATTTGCGGATTGTTACATGTTCTTAACGTTGGATTTGTACAGAATTTCACACAATTTGTGTGGATGCTTGGCTGACTTCCTGGAGAACATTTTGTCCTGTATGCAAACGCGATGCAAGGACTGCCACGGGTGAGCCACCAGCCTCAGAGCGGACACCATTACTTTCATCCAACCCAGCTTCAATGGCTTCGTCAACTATATTATCTTCTGCATATTCATCATCTTATGCATCATCGAGAGCAATCCAAATAGGTCAAACATCACGTACAAATTCTAACATTCATTCTGTATCCAGTACACCTTACAATCTCCACTCCCTACAAAGCCATAATCAATCCCCTTATATTACTCCATCAAGAAGCTCAATAGACATTAGAAACCTTGCATCTTCTTCTAATAGATCCCGTGCGCCTCATTTGATATCTTCAAACTCACTGGGTTACCCTTCCTTGTCATCTCTAAATTCCAGACACTTGTCTTCATATTATCACAGTCCAGGCAATGCTTCATCGAGTTATATGCGGTCTTCTGGTCAGCAGCCATACCTTTTGCGCCATACTGACTCAGCTGCTAGTTTTTCTCCTTATGCTTCGGGTCATTCTCTTCCAGAATGTTGATTATAGTGTATATTGTAGCTTAAGGTTGCTTTATCCTTTGGTTATCGTTTGCTACTGAAATGATGGTCTTCCATTGTTATTTGAGGTTTGTGATTGGTGAGTTGTATGTTTAAAAGGGGATATTTATGCGTGATTATATGAAAGTGAATAGTTGATACTAATTTTTTTGATATGAAAACTTGTTCATTGTGCGGCAAAAGTTTATGGATGAAGTTTTTTGAGCAGAATCTATAGATATACATATTCAACATCAGATTTTTGTACGTCAGTTATAGAAGTGTATTAACTGTATGCACCCACGCAGGATGCTTGAAGTGTTCCGAATGTATTTGAAAGGTCGTTGGTATTATACACCTGTTTTGCCGTTGAATCTGCCTAGTATGCAGAATTTAAGTTTGCCATAGGGCCGGCCCAATAGTAATATTGGGTTAGGCACATACCTAAGGCCCACTAACTATAAAGGCCCTCAAAATGTTAATATGTCAGGCTAAAAGTATACTGCGTTTCTTTCAAAGGTTTGGTGCTTTTTTATCTAACAAATTAGCCGCTTCTTATCTCCTTGACTGTGAACATGAACAGTTAATTACTTTTCTTGAAAATTTAAGTTACATTAATTTCCTAGAAATTCGAAGATATCTACTGCTCTACCATATGATTATGGCATTCAAAATAATGAAAGTGGGCTAGTGGAGGTATAGTAGTTTGGTATGAATTGGGTATACTTCACGGGGTATACTAGTTCACAGCGAATTGAAGGAAAACTACTATACTAAATTAGCAAAATATGAGTTGAACTAGTATTAGCAGAATATGTTTGGTTCAATTTCACATGGGCTTATTGTTGTAATAAGTGTCTGCAAGTTGCAACTGGAGATACGAAAGCCGGTTCATGGATCTTGTTAGGCTTTGGTTGGTTTTCTAGCAAATCATTGATCAATAAGGAAAAAAAATTTTGTTGCATATATAAACAATCATTACTTTGTACACCATTGAACTAGGCCCCACAATTATCTCACTTAAGGTCCCGAAAAAGCTTAAGCCGACATTATGAACACCTGGTATTTCAATCTTTATTAACCACTTCCAAGGTGGTCTAGTGGTTCATGTTATGGACTTTCTACCAAGAGATCTTGTACTTAAATTTCGCTAAGTACAATCTTGGAGGTGCTCAAAAATGGCTGGTCAGGTTGCTTACATCTGGATTTTAACCATTGTCTTAAGGGTTATGGTTATTTTGAATGTTTTTAGGGTGTATTTGGTTTATGAGCATGAGAAGGAAAGAATGGCTATCATTTCTCTAAACTATACGAATGTTTACAATGCAAGTGCAACCTAGGAATGCAAGTGCAACCTAGGACTTCTGAAAACACTTCCTTAATGCACCCTCACAAATAAACGAGACTCGAAACTTTATGAAAACTCTTAACATCAAAGACCTTATCAATGGGTCTGCAACCACAATGGCAAGAGTGTTTGTTTAATAACATTCATGATTGTAAATTGGGTATTAAACACAATGAAGCCAAGCATATTGTAATAGAACCGCATCCGTTCGGCCATTCCTACTCAAACATCAAATTCATACTGATTTTATGTCTAATACCAAACACCCCTTATTGGGCCTAAATATATAAGCATTGTAAGATGCTTTGAAGTGTACTATCTTTTCAGAATTCAGATTTACACCTGATTCGTGTATTATTTTGAGAGAGGTGTACATATATCATGTTTTTTGAAAAAATTGTATATAAAGTATTATAAACATAATGAAGTAGTCTAATAAGAACACTTAAAAATAAAAACATTAAGAACATTTAAAATTAACTCAAAGTCATAAAATGTATGCATTTGGATCTCAAATTATCACTTGAATAATGATGATTAATTATTAATGACCATGTTATTGAATTTTAAGGACTTAGAATGAAAATTTTGATAATTTTTACTTCGTTTTTTTAATTTTATTAAAACTCGAACAAAAGATGGCTATAATTAATTTTCTTGCCAACTCAACAGTTTGAACGAGGTTTTGTAGTATGTAGTAAAAATAACCGCCAAAACACTTACAAATTAACTGATCATTCTCACTCTCCTTAATTTCCTCATTCTACAATCTACACAAATATATATCATATCACATAATTATCTTCATTTTAGAATCAAATAATTTCGGTTACATTTTGTTTTTATTATCTTTAAACATCAATAAATACAGAGATCATTCACTTTATCTCACTTGTTAAGTGCAGTGATTTATCGAAGAAATATTGAAAACTTACTTGAAAACAAGTCACGAAAAACTCGAGAGTCATATTTAGGACGACTAGACGATGGGGAATCCATTTGGGGCGTTAGTTTCAGGCGTAGGCAATATCTTTGGAAGTATATTTGGTCATCCACTCGATTTTCTTTCCGGCAAGTCTTGCAGGTATCATCCTATGCAATGATCAATCTTATTTATATCATTTAGTTACTACTATAGGTTCGTATATTATAGAATGACTACTGATTTGTTATTGTTTTTGATATTGATCAGATTATGTGGTCCTACATGGGATTTGGGATGTTACATTGAAAATTTCTGCATTGAACATCTTATTAAGTTTTTTGCTGTTTCTTTTTTGTTCTATATGGGTAAGTATGGTCGCTACTTCAATTCCAGTTCCATTAGATTCCATCAAAATCTGTGAACCAAATATGACTAGTTATCCATCTCGCCTGACTAGCCCATTTTGTATCCGTATTAAGCACATTAATTTTAATGATTAACGGACGAGAAGTTGGATGTGGGTTGGTCTGTTTCAACCTGAACCGATTATCCATTATGCCTGACTAGCCCATGTTGCCTGACTATTTATCTTGTAACTAACAACTTTGTATTCTTTTGCAGTTCTAGTGTTGTTGTATATTATATACAAATTAGGGGTATTCCACTGCATTTTCAAAGTTATATTCAGAATGATCTGGACTTGCTTTATGACCATTTTCTTATTCTGGGAGAATGCGTGTCATATGCTGTTTAACATCCTGCTTAACACAAACCGTAGAAACAGAAGAAGACGCAGGAGAGATATGGAGATGGCAGACATGATGAGTAATAGTAGTGACCAGGAGGATCTAGACATGGAAGCAAGTGTTTCATACGATAGAGAACCCCATAACCGCAGAAGGAGGTTTTGGTCAAGAAAAGACCGTAAACGAGATCATATGAGAAATTCTTTAAGGCCTAAGAACCATCGCGCACATGTAGGTATTGATGGCGGCGATTCAGTTTATGTCACAAAAAGGAAACATATCAAGCATGATGATGTTCGAGTTATGCGGTCATCAAATCACAAGAGAGCAAAACACCTGCAGAAGAAGTCTTGATTAACCTAGCTTTGTATACTAATAGCAGTTCTCATTAGCCAGATCCCCTTACTAAAATTGCTATGCATATGCATATGTAGCATCTTTATGACTATATACTTTTTTCTCCTTTCTGAATATATTAACATGGGCTAGTTGCCTAGTTGGTGGGCCTATTTATCTGTAACAGACTAACAGTTGGCCAATGAGTTAAGCCTATTTATATGCAATAAAATATTATACGGAAACATAACCATTCTCTAAAAATACAAAATTCTACTAAGTGTGCCTGTAACTACTAGGGGGTTTGCAAAACTCATGATATATGAACAAACATGTTGATTTATAAGGGATGATGTTTTAAGCACATGTGTGCAAGTAAGCTGCACGTGTAACAATTATTTTATACATGTTACACTCGTACTGTCACTCATATGATGAGGATAAAAAAGGACACATTAGGTATGAATATTAAAAACTTAGATCTTTAAGTGAAATGTGGAATCATTGTATTAAAATATGACAATTCATTGTGGACCATCAAAATTACAATTTATAACAAGCATATACCAAAAACTTATATATAAAAGTCTTGCATTCTCATAACATAAAATAAAAGGGCATATTTATTTAAACAGCAAAAAGTAGCAAAGCTATATGTACAAAAATTTCTATTAGCAAGAGTACTGTCTGAAAGGAATTGTTAGACCATCTAAACATTTTGGATCAACTCTAAAAAAGAGGTTCTTCTAGTTTCCTCTCAATTGCCTAATACTAAGTACTATTTATCGATATAACTAGTCTAGCAAAATCGGTCCTAAAATTTACTGATACTAATAGGCCAAAAAACAATCTAATGAATTGGTAATAAGCATTACAATTAGCTTCACAAATTTCCTACCTTAGCCTTGGAAGTATGCGCAAATAGCCTGTTATTGCAGTCTTACGTGCTCATGAGCTTTTAAAGCGTCACAAGTAAAATTCTCTAGCGCCTTGAAAATAGGAATTACACCACCTTGTAAACTGCCTGAACCAACATTCTTAACTAACTTCATAGCTTCTTTATAATCCAGATCTACTTGGCTCTCAGATGGAACCATTGAGCCATTTGGTTCATCTGGCCCAAGATTTTGACGTTTTCTTGCAAAATCCTTGGCAAGATGTTCTTTTTTTAGCATAAGTCGTTGTATATCATCTTGTCTTTCCAGCAATTGCCTTAAATTCATAGCGAAGTTATTCATTGCTTTGGAGACTCGTTCTTGTGAAACGCTTTTGATTTCCCGCTGCCAATCGTTGCAAATGATGAAAATTGGAGGAGCTCCTAACCGACCCGGAGAATAAGGAACCTCACCATCAATATTTATTTCGGGTTCATGATCAATGCATTGTAGTAACCAGCCATTTAAGGAGTCTACGTATGATTTCTGAGCATTAATCCAGTTATTAAAATGTTGGGCCCAAGTTACAAGTCCTGTTTCAAGCTCAAACGTGGTTCTCAAGCTTGAATCTCTTTCGATGCTGGTGTTTGCCCTTAAAGTCCGGCTTCTGCTCTCCATGATAGCTTCAAACTGCTTTCGGTGACATTTCACAATTGATTGCCACATTCTTATCAGTCTGTAGAGAGCACAATAAAAGATAAAGTCATTTAATTTGTAAATGACAGGTCTAATGCAGTTATAAAAAAGGCGGGGTCTAATTTTAGCAGCTTGAGGCGGAAATTCAGAATCTCAAATCTGGAATAGCAATAGCATATCAAAATTTTAAAAGCTGCATATCAAAATCTTAAAATCTAAGATACAGATGGATACAGGAACCCAATAAGAAGGTACAATTTTAAAATTTGGGAGAAACACGAAATCAAATACATACCCGTAGATCAGCTCACTGACTTGTGGATGAAGTTCCATGTCCCTCACTTTGTGTATCTCGCTAGATATGGCATCAATAGTTTTGATAGATAAATTAAGTTTATTCATCAAGTTTTTTATAGAAGCCTCTGCAGCTTCGATCTTGCTAAATTCTGCCCCAGATTTATCCAATTGAGTCAACCTCTTGTACATTTTTTCGTACATCACTCTTATCCTCTCTTCATCCTAAAACCAGACCAACCACCTGACGTATCAATTCCAAATTGCTAAAATGAAATCTGTAATAGAACTACTAAAAACAGAACCGTGTGCATAGTTACCCATTATGTATCTTTTTGTAAGATACAGAAATAATCAAATGTTTATGTATAACTATTCACTATTGAGTTGATTATGACGTGTTACCTTTACTTCCTTGTATAACTTCTTCTCCCACATATATAGCTTCTCCAAAGTAGAAGAAAGTTTAACAGACCTATCTTCTGGGACATCATCCACCTTATAGGATCCTGCTAACTTTATAACTTGAGACCTGGAGCTGGCAGATTGTATGGGGTGGTATGAAGATGTCGAGGAAGACGCCGCCGGATAGAAAATCTTGGATAATACGACTATAAAATGACATTTATAATTAATCTGTGATACATTTGAAAACCATAAAGCAAATATCTACAGCATAACATGATAGGAAGTACATATAGGATAACATATTTTGTGATAATATGCTATTTCACATGATTAAAAATCCATTCTTACAATGAGAAGAAGTGATTGGAGATCATGCAAGTAACCTATCAGGATTAAACTATTTATATTAAAGGGATGATTATGGAAGGCCGGAAACAAGCTAAACATTGTGCAAATTGTATCATATATCATGTAGCTTATTAAAAAACATTTTCAAGATGCCTACTTTTCTATGAAACAATTTCTATGAAAGAAAAGGTATAGAAACAAATGCAGCAAAAACATGATTAAGAAATATAATTAAGACTAGGAATATAGTAATAGTAATAGTAAAGACTTGGATGTACTACATATAATGGTGATAATTATAAATGATCTTTACCCTTAAGAACAGCAAACCTTGATTGGTATGGCAACTTCCCAGCTTCAAGCATCAAGGCGACCTCTTTCCCGTAACTAAACGCAGTCTCGAATTCATCCTTGATTTCATTGACTACCTCATGAAGATCCCGAGAACCATGAGCAGATAATGTAGTAAAACTACTCAGCATAGAGGATTCATTCTCTGGTGTTGACCCCTCATCTATATCAAAACTTCCCCCTTTTTTACCCTCATAACCCTCGTCCACGCTACGTAAAACAACTGTCTCAGGGCTATGTTTGTCTGATTCAGTGTTAACCGAATGTGCCCCTTCATTATTTTCTGATGGTACTGACGTATAATTGCCTTCACTATGTGATGTCTTTGCATTACTTTCGCTTTTCCCAGGCGGCATTCTTCTGGAACTATCCTCAGTACTACTGGAAGGCTCCCTCCATGAACTGCCTTCACTATCTTCTTTTAAACTTCTCTTTGTACTAGATGTGTGCCCCTTCACAGCATCTTCATAATGAGACTCGGTTTCTGTTTCTTCTTCCAACTCAGGAATTCCCTCCCGCCTCCTCACTATACTGGAATCGGGACTACTACCCACTGACTCCTCATACCCATATTTAAACCCGTATTCATTATCATATGCATCAAAAAAGTTGAGATAATCAGATTCCATTGGTGGAGGAGGCGGTGGAGGACTTTTGGGTTTCTTAGGTTCTTGGGGAGCAGGTGTCATGGGTCCCCCACCATAAGAAAACCCATACGCATATGCACTTCCATAGGGATCATAATGTGAAGGATCAACCCATTGAGATGTTTCCTGAAATCCCCTTGTTTCCCCTGGTTGAATCACAGTACGGCTAGCTGGGGCAGATTTTTTCATATAATTAACATACTGATTTGAATATGAATTTGAACCCGGGTTCCCATTATATCCATTGTAAGAATCAAAATTCTCTTGATACGTACCCCAAGGAGGTTGATATTGCGACGCGGATGGGTTAACCATATACGGGTCATCCCCACCCCCACCCCAACCAGTTTGGTTTAATCCCCAAGGAGGCTGATATGGCAGTACAGACGGATTCACCCCATAAGGTTGATACGGCATTGGTCCTCTGCTATTTAGAAATGGGTCACCCCAATTAGCCTGCTCAGGTCCTCTATAATCCGGTATCTCTCTATTAATCAAATACGGGTCATTCATATCCATCTCATTATACTCACGCGGCCTGTTATACGTCGAAAATCCCTGTGGTCTATGTTCAATTCCACCATCATCATCATGATGATCATGCTTATGCTCATCATCATCATCATCATCACGTATATGAATATGACCATTGTCATGACCATGAAAATCTGAACTCAATTCAGAATCAGAATCAGACCCAGAACCCACATGACCATGACCCCCATCATGAACATGAGAAATCGATATCGAGCCCGAAGAACCCGACCCATTATGCTTAGCATTCTTATGATTCTTACTACTACTTTTACCTAAATCAGATGGCAATGTAAGTACAGGTGATGAACCTGATGATGACAATGAAGGGGAAGGTATAACAAGCTGTTCATCAACAAATTTTGAAAGTGCATAACCTATATCTTTTAGTGAATGAAAATAAGCTAAATGCGAATTCGATAAATCATACCGATAATCTGCTGCATTCTTTATCAGTCTTTTTCTTTCTCTACACCTTATTACTAATGGCAGATCATCAATTTTTGAAGCTCTGCACCCCATTTATCCAAACACACACAAAAAAATATCATCAAAACCCTAATCCAAACCCTAAATCCTAATTTCTGTATCTATATATATAGCTGTATATATACTGAAATTAAATTGTGGGTATGTAAATTCATGCTAAAAAGATTAGATCTGTAACATAAAGTTCAAAACTTGTAATGGGTAATGTAGTGATTCAAGAGTGAATTTTATGATAATGTTAAACCCTAGATATATATAGATATATAGATATAGGGGGAGAAAGTGAGATGTAAGTTGGGATTGAAGAAAATTCAAGTGTGAGAATCAGCAAAGTTGAAATTTTAGGCAGTGATTGTAATTTGTAATTATTATTATTTAATACAATATATTTATTATATACTATTTTAATGGGATTAAATAATAAGATATTGAGATGTGTGATAATGGTCATGTGCTTGAACAGAGATTTGTAGAGTAGAACAAAGAAGAAGAAGCTGATGATGATGATGATGATGATGAGTTGAGAATGTGCATGTCTTTTTTGAAAATTAAAAATAGTGGCAATTTATATAAGGTAAAAAGCTACCTTTTATCTCTACTTTTCGAAAAAGTTTTCCAAATAAAAAAGCCTTACCATATTGACATTTTATATATGTTTAACGAACTTATGTAATTTTCGTATTTTTATATTTGAAATGTGTTTAGAAAAAAAAGCTAAAGTTATGTTAAAACTCCTACTTTCCGTATCTATAGTTTGTTTTATACATTAAAATACTAGAATGGTAGCAGCGGTGATGGATTAACGTAAAAGTACTTGATTGTTGACTTTGACTGTTGATCTTGACTGTTGACTTTGACTGTTTGACTTTAACTGTTGACATATCAAAAAAAAATTCATTATATATATTAATATGGAGGGTAAATGTGTCATTTCAGATTCTTAAATTTAAAGAAGGGGTGAACAGTTTATTTTATAAACGAATATAGAATTGTGGCTATTAATTGAGTTTTTTTCCAAACTAGCGTATTAGGTAAATTTATTTACAAAATTAGTATAATTTGAAAATATTTATCAAATTAGTATAGTTTTAAAAATTATTAATTGTTTTCCTTTTCCAAAAAATAAAATCTTGTTTTTATTTTTAGAATCATCCTCCATCGATGGACATTTTTTTTAAAGAGCCATTATATTGTTCATTTGTAAACGTGTGAAAGCTTTTTGAACAAATGATAACTTCAAAAGTAAATTCTCCAGCCGGGTTTTTAAAGTTTATTGGTAATGTCATCTTTTTAGGTTGAACACATAATTCATGTTTGATACCATTCGGTTCGATACCGGTAAATCAAATATGAATACCGATTTTTTAAAAGCATATAATAGTTTAATACTACTAGCTCAATATATATACGATATGAATAATCAATCTTTAAGTGGTTAACTGACAAACCGAGTGATATACAAATTGCATCTACAAATTGTTTATAGTTGTATAGTTTTAATTTATTAACAGAGGTTACTTAGTGATATTTACAAACCAATTATATATGTTTGTTTCTATTCGTATAATTTTTAATAAATTTACAAGATGTTTTTACATTTAGAAATCTTCTCACATATACCGTCCACATTATTACCACAACGATGTACATATATATTCTTAATAAATCGTTTATATATATTTATAAAAAAAAACCCAACAATTAATTTGTTCTTAATTATACTAATTCAGTAAATATTTTTGAAACTATACTAATTTAGTAAATAAGTTTACCCATTACACTAGTTTGGAAAAAAAAAACTCCTATTAATTAGATACCTAACCTTAGATGTAGAATCTATCACATACTAACTTTTTAAACTAATTATAACATGGATAAACGATTAGGCAACCATGGTTTTATGGATTAGAGTATTAAAACATGAGTGGTTCTTGAAACGACACGACCCGTTTTCTGAAAACCGACCATTTTTTTTTTAAAACAAAGAACTGCGGCGCAGTTAGCCAACTGCGTCGCATTCCTCTAACTGCGTCGCACTTTTCCTTAATAAACAACTGTGTCGCACTTATGCAAAAATGCGAAGCAGTCAAAGTCCCTGCATCAAAAA
>JANDBE010000015.1:35480172-35492051 GCA_024320915.1 Erigeron philadelphicus
GTGATGATCCGTACGCCAACTTTTTCTAGCCGTATACTGCCATACGTGCTTTAAGGTGTTGTCGGGAACCACATTTGGTAGCGGCTGAAAAAATATGGTGTATGGATCACCTCTATCTAGGATCCTGAGAGGAGGAAACTGGCTTCCAGAAGCTGACACATCAGCTATTTCTTTAAAAAAATAATGGAATCAAATTCTATATATATGTGTGTGTGTAGAGAATAATATTCATATGCACATTTGTATCTTAAGATAAAGCGCCACTTGTTGTTGCATGTTTTAGTCACATTGGTAGATATATAGGGTCGGTTAGGAAGGGATTGGATCCATGGGGAATTTGGATTTCAGCTTTTTAATATAGTTTTTATGTAGGCAAAATGATGCTAAATTGAATTGTATGTTACTGGTTTATGGATTAATATGGAAAGACAATTACAGGCCCAAACAACTGTCATTTTCAGCTTAATTATAGGTCAGGAAAGAAGAAAAGTAGAATCCCTATGATTTTAATTATTCACATCTCGAAAAGTGATCATGGAGTTCCATCTAGCTTTGCATTCAAAGCGTCGGGTTTAGTATAGATTTGGTTACCTGTTGGTTATGATAATTTAGCTGATTTTCAACTTCATTTTGCGAAGAGGAGGCCATGTCTGGATTCAAAGTTGGTATATGTGCTTGTTGAGTTTTGCCCTAGGCTTAACTTGTATTAGATAGTCTTTCTTTCCATTCTATACAACTGAATATATAAGAATCACATAACATTTTATATGACTGTAAAGATGAGTATTACAGAACATGATACCTAGCATAAGTAACGCTTGTCAAGCTTTGATCCCCTGACAATAAATTGAGTTGGTCAATATTGAAATGTGTCACTTTCGGACATTTATAGTGGAAGTTTACGATGTATTGTTACATCTTTGTAAATTGTATAAACTTCTCATATTGGTGGTACACAAGGACAAACAACTCTTACTATTTGTGATTTAAGTGATGAAGAGAACTTGTATGTGCAGGTACTATCATGCAACAGTGAATATTGGAAATCCGCCAAAACCTTATTTCTTAGATATCGACACTGGCAGTGATCTCACTTGGCTTCAGTGTGATGTACCTTGTGTCAAATGTCTCCCGGTAATCCTTCTCCCACTCTTACAAAAGTTTAATAGGAGGGGGTAGTGAGTGGAGTTAATAGCAGTACTCGTCTTCATTACCCAGCCTTGTTATTTCATTTGTTTAATCTTGATAATATTTAGAGTCGAACAACTTAATGATCCTGTGCGCATTTTCCTACACGGCTAAACAGACAACTAAGCTGCATATATATCTTTAACACTCAAGTGGGTTTGTACGTATGAGATTTAGTGCTGTGACTAAGATGTCAAATACGACTTCTTTTTGTGAAGATGCTTAATGGCACACTTGAGCTGATATATCATCTTGGTGAAAACAAACTATCAAATCTAGTAGTTTGTTGCATAATCTTGTAGAGTTGTAGGTGATCATGCGCATAATGTCTTGTGTTACCCATAGTGGATTTTCATGCTGTTCCATCAACTGGATCACTCGCATGAGTGTTACCCATGTATACTTAGTGAATTTGATTAATATCTTGATACGACTGATTGAATTAGTGAGGATTAGTTTTTTTTTTCCTTTCGTGAGGTATATGCACTTTAGATATCAGGATGTAACAATAAACATTTTCATTGAAACTAATTCTAAATTTGCACTCGGTGCACTGTGCACATTGCACGTCTGCGAGATCTTGGTGCCCTATCGTTAACCTACTCAAGGTGGAAAAGTGCAAAGGATAGATAAGTCATACATATAAGCCTTGCAAACCATGACTAATAACAATGTATATACCAGTTATTATCCAGAGTATTCAGAATCCAGGTGATGTATATACATTTTACATAGAAAACAGCAATTAAACAGTTGTTTTGATTTTGTAGGCACCTCACAAGCCTTATAAGCCTAACAAAGACCTTGTGGCATGCATGGATCCACTGTGTGCATCTGTTCACTGGCCAGATAACTATGACTGTAAGTCTTCACAGGATCAGTGTGACTATGAAGTTCAGTATGCCGATCATGGTTCGTCTCTTGGTCTATTGGTTAAAGATTGGTTTCCCTTACAATACATCAATGGAAGTGTAGCCAAACCTCGTCTTGCATTTGGGTCAGCCTCTTTTAATTTCTTTTTATTTTGTTGCAAATGATTTTTAAAAAAAAAAACAACTGTGATTTATCTTTAATGCATGACTTCTAACATTTTAGTTACCTACTCTCAGATGTGGTTACAATCAAGAAGTTCTAGCCTCTATGGACCCACCATACACTGATGGGATTCTTGGTCTAGGGGTAGGCAAAGCAAGCATCTTGCAACAGCTACATGAACTTGGTGTAACAAAAAATGTAGTGGGCCATTGTCTTAGTGCACAAGGAGACGGATATTTGTTTTTTGGTGATGAACTTGTTCCTTCTGCAGGGGTGGTCTGGACACCCATGTCAACAACTGATATAGAGTGAGATATCTTCTTTAATAATTATGCATCTGATTTTTCTGTAGATTTGCATAGAATGGTAACTTAGTGTGGTCTAATTCTGTTTTGGAAAATTATATTTATTTTCATTCATCAAATCTGTTGGAATTTTATGTTTTGAACAAAAATAACAGAAAGTCAAAGTTTTCTATTTAAGATAATCTGCACAGTTTACCAAACAAAATTTATGATTAGGTGACCATTATCTGACCTTGTTTACTTTTTGTAGTCACATAAAACCAGTCACCAGTTTACAATGTTGAGCATTACCATAATTAGCATGAGTGAAAATATATATAATCTAACCAAAACTAAAATGAAACTAAATTTTGTTACCTTTTTATGCAATCAAAAACTTAACATGAACCTATGTTCATGCTCTTTTCAGAAAACACTACTCACTGGGAACTGCCGAGCTCTATGTTGGTGGAAAGAAAAGTGGGATAAAAGGCCTCCCCATAGTGTTTGATAGTGGAAGCACCTACACTTATCTGAATGCAGAAGCTTATAAAGCTCTACTTTCAATGGTAAGGAGGAGAATCATTGTCCGGTATTGTTTGGTGATTGTTTAGTCCAATTTTACCTTGTCATTGATGGGGTTAACATTCAACATTATCTCTGCAGCTTATGAAAGACTTAAAGGGAAAGCATATTGACATTGCAACTGATGATGAAAGCCTTCCTGTATGTTGGAAAGGCTCAAAACCTTTCAAATCTATTCAAGATGTCAAAAACCTTTTTAAGCCAATAATGTTGAGCTTTGCAAACTCAAAGAATGCTCGGTTGCAGTTTGACCCTGAAGCATATCTTATCATCAGTGTAAGTCCTGTTAACTTAACAAACCATTCTTTTGTTGTCCTTCAAAATTTTAGTTTTAACATATAAACACCTGTTGCAGAAACATGGAAATGTTTGTCTTGGGATCTTGAATGGCTCAGAAGTCGGCCTAGAAAGTGTTAATCTAATTGGAGGTAAAATGCTTAAGAGATGAATTAGTCCAACAAAATATTTATTTCTCTATGTATGCATTATAATCTGTTCTTTTATTTGCAGACATTTCAATGCTAGACAAAATTATCCTCTATGACAATGAGAATCAACGAATAGGATGGGCTCCTGCAAACTGCAACAAGCTTCCGAGGTCTAAAGTCTTTATCTTATAACTAGAATCATACTGATGCAGTTTCTACCGGCCTTGTATATTAAATTGTGTTTTTTATATGTTGGTGAAATATTGAAAGATGGAATAAATTGACTGAAATTATTTTTATTAATTAGTGAAGGTATTATTAGTAAAGGTCCTCAAAATATTCAAAATTTAAGACTTAAATCCAATTGCTTTACTATGTAGTATAGATATAGGTTATAGATTCAATAAACTAGAAAAGATAAAAGGCTTTTTACGCAATAAGATCCTTTTCTTGCTTTTTGGCAGCATAGGTGATGGAGATCCAGATTATGGAGGCCTTTGCAGGACCTATGGTTCGAGCATGGGCATTTTTCAGTCCCATTGTGCTGCATATTGACCTGTGAACTAGTTAAGAAGATTAATAAATAAAGAGCTTCCACACTCTGATGGAAGACGCAATTATTATATTGCTAGTAAATACATAAGTTGTTACAAGATGTAAGGTTTAGTAGTAACAAATGTACATTCTGGGACATGAAAATTTTGAGGAAAACAAACATCAATTACAAAGTTTTCTGCAGCTAGCTAAAGAAATCCTGCCTTGTAGCTTTTGTTTTCTTTGACATAACAAATGCTTCACATGGCATTGTCATCTGTACATTGCCTGCTTAATCAACAGACATCAGTAAAGTAGTATTAGATAGCGTGAAATGTTCAATCATGATCTATTTCTCAATGCGCTTTAGAAAGCACTAGATCAAAATTTGGGGAGTATCTTTGTTCTATGAGCTACATTACCTTTGTATGGCAGATCTTGGTTATTGCCTCCACATGTAGGTTTTGGAGTTCATCCAGCGAAGCAATGTCCAAACCAGCAATATCATCACCCTGACATGGAGAAAATTGAGTGTTAATACAAATAAATGGATAAGTTGATTAATCGGTTTCGTATAGACTAAAAGTAAAGAATTGGCTTAACCAATATAAAATCAGCATGAAAGATTAGAAATCACCAACGGGCATTTGGCAAAACCCTAACCAATTCATAAAATATATGCCCCAGGTACTCTAGTTCTACCATAGATGAAACTGAGATACATAAATATATATTGAATACTTTTACAATATGACAACTAACAAACAGGTTTATCAGATGATACAAGAAAGCTGCATGGTCTCACTTCAAGTAACTAATTGCATATGTTGCTAGTGATTTCTATGTATCATATCCTTAAGATGAAAATTTAGCATGTGTGTATATGAAAGGAAAAGGAGTACCTTTAATCGTGAAACACAACTGTCCAGTTCCTTGCACCTTTCTTTTTCTTTATGATACAATAGTCTTAATTCTTCAAGTGAATTTGTCTCATCCAGGCCTGAAACCACATCATCCTCAAAAACTTCATTGCTTCGAACATTTGCTGAAAAATTGTCGACTCCTGTTTGCGAAATTCTAGAATTAATTTCAGAAGTATCAGAGTTCTTAAGCTTTGCAACAAGGGCCCACGTGTTTGCCAGCTCAGCTTCCAAATCCTCCTCACGTCGTTTAGCTATATCTAGTCTTTTCCTTAGCTCACCTTCTAGCTTATCTCTCTCTGAGAGTGCACTAACCAATGAAGCTTCTCTCTGGTGTCTTGCTTTAAGCTCTTTCTGCAACTCCTCTGTAAGTATACCATCTTCTGTTTTTTTCACATGTACGTCTGGACGACTACCAATATCATAATTTTTTTGATATAAGCTGGAGTAGCAAGCTTCTTTGGTAGCAGAAAGCTCAGCATTAAGTTTAGCATTTTGGTAGGAAAGTTTTGTTACTTCTGCAGCTAAGTTTCTGAGCTCTACTGCTGCAGCTGCAGCCAGCTCCTTTGCATATGAACTTTCATCAGCCAACTTTTGGCTGCACATCATAAGCTCGTCCTTTTCTTCAGCCATTTGCGCCTTCTCTTTCTTCAATGTCTCTATCTCAGCAGCCTGAGCCAACATAACTTGCATTTGTTAAGCTACATCACTTTTATTCTCACCCAAATTTTTAAAACATAAAGAATGGCAGAAAGAGAGAAAAGGGATTTATTTAACCTGTATAAGAAACTGAGAATTCAGATATGCATCGCCGCAATCACTACTGCCATGTATGGAGTCCTCTTGGGAGAACACTTTATTCAAACTTATAACACTAGTTGGTGTACTTTCACTGATAGAATTTTCTTCATTGACATACTTTTTTCGTCGAGAATTTGAGTTGTTATCTGCTATTAAGGACTCCAGCTGTTGCCTTAGTAAGAGAATGGTTTGCTGCATTTCAGTGTTCTCAGATACCTGAGCAGCAATAATGATTATTAGAGCTCCACAATAAACCTAAACTTAATGGAGATAAAATACTAACATACTATAATTATACCTTAACTTGCAATTGCTCCTGTAGAATCCTGTTATCGGCTGTTTTAATCTTTGACATATATAGAACAATGAGACATTAATATTAGTTTTCATTTCATATTACCTTACTTTCAAGAAGTTAACAAAATAATAAAAAAATATATAGGATAAAACCTACCTCAAGTTCAAATGTTTTTTCATTTAGTTGAGTTACAAGCTTAGAGGGAACCTATGGAGTGAAATACGTTAACAGTAAGAGAGAAATCAGTATGGTAAAGCAGCACTGGTGAAACTCGATAATTATTACGTAGAATCACACGTTACCTGAGATATTTCAAGGCTTTTTAAATTATGGGGATTCATCTCTACTGAACTAATCATCCGTTGCTCTAGTAGATGTATCTGAGATTTCTTTCCTCTAATCTCATATTTCAACTTTTGCATTTGTTCCTAAATAATATATTTAACCATCAAAGAGACATTTTAGAGGTCAAAATAAGATTTGACTAGTGAAAACTTCCAATGTAACGTCAAAGCCATGCAATGAAATTGGCTAACCTGAAGTTGTGAGTCTTCAGGTCTATTAGCTGCTTGCTCTGAGAGCCTTTTTAGAGAGCTAGTGCAAAGTGCCACCTCACCAGATAACATTTTCACTTGCTCACGGAGTAAGTCCATTTGGTCAGTAATTGTACTTCCTGTCTGAGAGAGACACTCATAATCAAATTAATTTTATACATCAATGGAAGCATGAGGCAATACATGTGAATAGTTTATACATCAAATGTTTTGTTCGTCTCTTACCGGAGGTAATGGCCGACCTCCAGCAGTTGCACTGAACAGTTCACCTGCTTGTGTTATTTGCAGTAGCGGATCAGCTACTACCATATCATCCACTCTTCTTCCAACAGATTTTCTAAGTCCACCTCTTGAGCCAATAAGCACAGATCTACTATTTGATGATCTGGAGGATGTAGGCGAATCACTTGCAGAACTTTCAAGATCAATACGTGGTGATAAATCAGCTAAATAATCAGGCTTCTGCAGAGAGAACTCATAATTCAGAAAACCAATATGAACATAGAAACATCAATTAGCATCTGCCAACATAGAAGCAGTCCCACATTATTTTGTCTCAAAAAACATACTTTTAACTTGAACCATCCAAGCATTCCTTTTTTTCTGTTCTTTCTGTAATCTTTGACTAGCTCATCAAGATTAGCCACATCAGACTTCCCTACTCCTGAACACTCAGAATCGATGCTTCCTGAATCATCATCAAGAAAGATCCCCCGCTTTTTGTCTGGTAAGTGTATTAGCTGTATCAATATGTTATATGTATAAGTATTCAATTAAATACCAATAGCTGTTGGAAATGTAACACCAAAATGAATAGGCAAAGTTTAAAACTTACTAATCCATTCTCATACAACAAAAACTTGAATACACTGAACTAGAGGCTGCCAGTTCAAACCCATTTGCCTAAGAAATGGGCTGGTTTTTGAGTTGTTTTTATATCCAAATGATAAACTTTAGATATAATGGTAATGGGTCAATATGTCAACTGAGAGAACGTCACCCAAACCGTTATTAAATCTTAAGTCCTCTTGATCACTTCATTATTAAACTAACTAAAGGTTCATTCAAATATGTAGTTTTTACAATCCTATCTGATGCATTAGTGAACTTAAAACTTCAGGAGTAAGTGGACAAAAAGGAGTAGACGGACCATCCTAACCCCGCCCATTTAACCCATATCAAAAACTGCCTAGTTTGACCTGTTACACTACCCGCCAACTTTTCAAACCACACAGAACAAATATTACATACTTCATCTTCACCAAAGGAATGCCTCCTTAAGTGATCTGGATTTCCAGGTATATTTTGTCCCATTGTGCTCTTCGTGGAGACCAAAATTAGTTTAGTCAATCTTTGAATCCTTCCCATTAATGCCGCTTTGGCTTGTTCTTCCTCCTCTAATCTTGACTGTAATTTAACTTGTCCAGCTTCCAACTGCCACATGTTAACCAAAAAGTTATTACAGCAAATTTTTGCAAATTTGGAATAACTTATATCATTACACAGTAAAAACCTGAAGTTTCATATTAACCAGATCCTCTTGGTTTGGTGCCATCATGGATTGATTCTCCATCATACCACGTTTTAATTGCTGAAGCTCTTGCTTTAAACTGGAAATTTCCTTTTGATACTTCTTGATAAGCGATTTCTCGTCAATAATCTAAAGTACACGCATAAAGAGGTCAGAAAGAAAGCCAGGTATGGGAAGTCAAGATGGATTGATCCAGTGTCACCTTATTCTGTGAAGCTTTTATTTCCACATGCTTACTACGGTGTGCAAACTTGAGGGTATTGTGTGTTTCCTCTGTATTGCTTGAGGCAGGAGTCACAGTACATATAAGCTACACCAAGGTCCAAAAAAGTCGAAAGTATCAATACTTAGATAGTTCAATTGAGACATCAAATTGCTATAAATGCGAGGATCAATTATACATGTTGAAGTACCAGAAAGGTTACGGAAAGCAACTTGAAAAGGTACTTGAACTTACAGAAACTCGTCCGTGACCACTAAGAGATGACTGTAACAACCGTGTAAGCTTTGAATCTCGATAAGGAATGTGAGCAGCCTTACCCTCTGTTAGTTTAGATATCACCTGTATATAAAACATGGATCTCAAATGAAACATAGGTCCTTGCATCAAATATACCTACAGGCTATAGGTAACTCAAACTTCAAACTTTATATTTTGAAGTTCCCTGATTTATGAAAGAAATAGCATATAATCTTACTGTGCCAAGTGTAAGCAAGCTCTTATTTATGTAAGAGCCTTCTTTCCTCCTCATTCCTGTCGTCTCCGTCTTAGAACTTTCAGATCCTGCCAGGTCAATTAAGTGCTACAAAAAAAAAAGTGAATCAATAAACATAGTTTGATACATATATCAACCCCAAATATATAATAAAAAAAAAATCCGTTTGCAATACCAGCTGTGACAACTTTACTTCATCTTCCTGATTTTCCTCACATGGACTGCTTTCAATCATCTAGTAGACAAATGGACATAAAACCTTTCAGATTATTACTTTGAAATTGAAAGCCATGTGAGCATGATGAGTGATCAGGATAAGAATCATTGGATCCTATTTGTAATGAAGCATACATATTATATAAATCATGTAACTTTACCTAATAAACTCTCACAAATTTGAACTTGGAAAAGTGTTAGATGTTCTATATATCATGTTAGGAATCAATAAAATATAAAGTGACCAATGGGCCAAACATGTTCAAACCTAAGAGATAAACACAACAATATTACATACATATACAAAGATTGTGTTAAACAAAACAATATTATATTACCAGGGTGAATATAGTATGGCTACGACTGCTGAGTAAGTTGAAGTTATTCGAACCTACATGCCTATGTGCTGCAACCATAAAAAGGACAAACATTTAAACAAAAATTAGAAAATCATATGCTTGAATATAGGGCGTGTAGTCATGAAAATATGTAAAGCACACCAAGTACACAAAAATGGTACACAACATAATCATATTTCTCATACTCTTTGCTTCAAGGTAAGATTTTTTCAACATATATTTCAATATAAAGGGAGAAAATGGAAACAACCATACCTTCTCCAGATGCTATTAATGAAAGAGCATGAGCAGGTGACAGAACAACTTCCTCCTTGATTCCCTCAACATAAGTTCCCTGTCAAGTGCAAACCCGATATGAGACCAAATATAAATAAGTGAACAACTTATGTAATATTCAGCAGATGATAAAGAAACCTAATAGGAATATGATATTAACATATGAACCTGATTATCTTCTCGTATTCGTAAGTTCTGGCCTGTTGGATCAAGCAAGTCATTTATGACCTTGGAGAAAAGAAACACATTAGCATAGCATATGGCACATAATTAAAACCACTCTGAAAGTCCAAAGTGCAGTATGAATCCTCATCATAACCTTCAATTGGTCACTCCATATCACAATCTCCCAAGAAAAGAGAAACCAGACATAAAAAAGGTGCACACCTCATTATAGATCTCCAGATATGATACACGAAGCAGAAACTCCCGTCCAGGTGTCTGATGAAATTACAGTATTTTTAGTGTGTAACGAAACATATCCATCCTAACTTTTACAAGTTAGTGCCCATTCAGGAAAGATATCATTGGGTGAAGAAACAGCATTTACCTCTTGAATAATCCCAAACACATCCTTCACGGCCAGAGGAATAATACCAGGTGACTTTTGCTCGCCCTACACATACCATAGACTCTAATTAACTACGGTTATATCTGAATCTAATCCAAATACGACAACAGACAATATAGGATTAAATTATTTTTTTATAGAAGGAAGTATTATGTATGTTACAAGACGGCATAATAAATAATGGCAAAGCAAAAGATATAAATAAATAGGCATACATGCATTGTATGAGTCTTCCCACTGCTAGTCACACCATATGCAAACACTGTGCCTGCATAGTTAGTAAATACATGTAAATAGGCATATTGAGCTCAATTTCATGACATCTTAGATTCAACAAAGCTGTAAGATTCAGATACAAGAGAAATCGTATTCACCGAGCTTCCAATGACTCACCAAAAAACATGTGACAATCAAAAGCAGTTATATTTTTAGATCATAAAAGAATACCATTAATTCCTTCCATGGCACCATTAACAACATGATGAGCTGCAACATCATAAACCTGCCGTGTTGTCGTTGCTGGTCCAAACACTCTGTCTGTAGAAACAATATGATACATATATTACATCAAAAAATCGATACAATAATAAAGATAAAGAGTTACTAACATGATCAAGTAGTAAACTTTCAAACTTTGTCAGTAAGATGGTTAAAGGTTACCGGAAAGCTTGATTCATATAGGCAGTAAACTTTCAATATAGTTCCAATTAGGTAACAATGTGTACTCAGCGAGTAATCACATAAACGAAGCAAATTCTAGCCGGGAAAACACTTTAAGTATGTTCAGATGAACACATAAACATCAAGTTCATTACTGATATTGGTCTCTAACATAGTTACTAACATTGCCTATCTAAGAACAAAAGTGTAAGTAGGTTAACGAATTTCACCCAAATAAATTAAACATCGTTCACATAATCGATTAATTGAACACGAAAATAACCTAAATTTGGTTGCTACTACTTAAGTAAGTACTTCCTCCCTAAAATAACTTAAACACTACAATACATTCTAATGAAAAACAAAAATGAGCTGCTAAACTAACCGAATCCGTAAGCAAATGCGGCATTAAACTCGTTTTGAATCGAGTAATCGCCATCAGCAAACCACGCAACCTCGTCTCCTTTACGGATCTCTCTCGAGCTGAAGTAACAAACAAGCAAACAAATCACAAACAGTTATAACAAACTAATTGAAACAGAAATCATTAATAAATTAATTAATTAGGAGAATGCCGTTACTTGAGAGGACGTAATCTAACGGTGACAGTTACATTCTCTTTGACTTTATTTGAAGCAACTACTGGACTGTTACTGCGATTCGCCGGAGAAATCTGTGGTTTGGACCGGCGGGAAGAAGTGTCCGGCGGAGGTTCGGAAGATTTTCGAGACCTGAACGGAGAGATTGAAGCACGTGAAGAAGAAGATCTGGAGGACATGGTGGCGATTGACGACGGTGTGTGTGTGTGTGTGGTGGTTTTTGCCGCCCCCTTGATTATCCCTCCAAAATATTTTAACTTTGAAATTTTCAAAACCTCATATGAAATGTATTTTGTAATAGTGCTGCCCTTTTTTATGTCCTAA
>JANDBE010000015.1:35619580-35631783 GCA_024320915.1 Erigeron philadelphicus
GTTGCCAATTACCTTAAAACTGATTAAAAATTTAAAAATAATACTAAAAATATAGAGTTTTATAGAAATTGAGGGGTTGCCATGGCCACCCGTGGGCCGTGGCCACCACATAGCTCCTCCACTGTAACTAGTAAGTCTTGTTTGATCAGTCGATCATACTTCTCAATAGTAATAGGTCACAAAGACTAGGTGGTCAATTGTATTCAGAAGACTAGTTAAACATACTTGCTCCATCTCATGTCACATTTTGATAAGATGCAACACAATTCAATGCTGAAGTACTTTGGGCAAGACATTGACCCATTGTTAACTCAAGGCAGTAACAGGCTAAGAAAAAGCTAGCTTGTAGTGTATTATTGATATAGATATAAACATTATTTATACATGCTAATGAGATCATCTTTTTTCATTTATTATTACATACTTGACAATACAGCAAGCAAGCAATCTAAGGCACTTGTTAACCACCACATTGGATCTTGCCATCATCATCACTATTGGTTGTAGCGAGCCATTGGCAATCCTCAAATGAGCATTTTTGCTCGCTTATTGACCACTCGACATTCTTAGGCATCATATATATGGGTCCCCAGCTCGGTGTTCCATCTTCATACGAGTTATGGGTCAATCTAGTTAACTCTGAACCATCCAACTTCATGGTAAATATCTCTCCATATGGTTGATAGTGATGCGAGTTGGATATTGGTTCAGCTGAAACAGCAGCATAGTCTGATGTGAATACAATGTACTTCCCATCTGGGCTGAACCATGGATGGTTTGTACGCCCAGCCTCACCGCTATGGATCAACTGTCGGAGACCAGTTCCATTTGGATGGATCATGTAGATCGCAAAACTTCCTGAACCAGGATTATGACGGTCTGATGCAAATGCAATCCAATCCCCATCAGGAGACCAGTTGCACATTGTGTCAGACCACGGGCCATTGGTTAACTGCATTAAACCTCCCTTTTCACCTTCGAAGGAATCCATGATGTATAAGTTCTTATAACCTGATCGACCAGACCTGAAAACAACCCATTTTCCATCTGGTGAAACCGATGGAAATGCATTGTTTTGTCCCCCTATCGTGAGTTTTGTGTAACTTATTTCATCGGCATCAACATCTATTGAGACTACATCAACGCCAGTGTCAACACTCGCAAAAGTAGGCCCGATGCTAGTATAGACCACGCCTTTGCGCTTAGGGTCCCATGCCGTTGAAAATGCAGTTAAATCTGGAATTATCTCTCGATGATTCGACCCGTCACTATTGACCACATAAAGACCTGGCAAACCCACATAAGCAATCCGATCTCCATCTTTTGAAAACGAAGGAAATGACCCGTCGATCCGAAACAAAGAAATTCCGGGTCTTTGGGTTTGGATATTCTCAAGAAACAAATCATTTTTAACCCTCGTTCCCTTACTTCCGGACCCTCTACATCTGTGATACCCGACTCGTGTAGAATCAGGAGACACAAACGGGTTAAAGTGATGGGCCCGTGGCGCCACCAATCGAGTCAACTCCTTAAACGACCCGGAAACAATGTCATATAGCTCTATATGACGATAATCCGAACCGGGCCTCCTAGTTGCCACAGCAACTATATTCTTATTAGCTACTGAAGCAGCAGGTGTAAACGAGTGAAGACCCGGTGGCGTAACTCGCCGAGTCACAACCGAGTCAACTGAAAACGACCCATTTAAAGGAAGAATCGCCATGTAAACACTCCACCACCCATCATTACCTCTTCTATGAAAGTAAAACCTGTCCTCATCAACCCAACTCGGCCACCCACCGTGTTCCACCACCTTAACTCGGCCCGACCCATTCCGAGTCAAGAAAACATATATATCCGTATTTAGTTCCTCCACTTCCCCACCCCACCCCTTCTCTCCTAAAGAAGCAACCGCGGTCCACAAACCGGACGGAGAAACCGCCGGGCTAAAATCCGCCACGCCTTTCGGAGTCAACCTGCGAGTCAACCCAGACGACAACTGAGTCGAGTAAACCGCGGCCCAACTCGTCCGACCCACACCCGTCTCCTCACGAGTTGAAACATATATCAACTCATCACCCACCAAACTCGGTCTATCTTTCATTGATACCCCTTCACCACCACCACCCACTAGGCGTCTTTGAGACCGAGTCAACTCTGTTTCAACAACAGAGCGATCGGTCTCGAGAACAGAGCGAGACCGAGTCGACTCGGTCTTGCTGTAAGAAACAATATCCATAAAGATAGCTGATGACCCATTACGCTCAGTAACATAAACCAAATGGGTTGCTGGTTGGTTTGTGACAGTTGGGTCGGTGATCAGGGTTTGATCATTAACAGAACTTGCAAAATGGCCGTTAAAGTTAACGGACTTGCCGTCAGTTAGTTGAAGTTCGGTACCGGGGCTGTGAACAGGGAGGGAAAAGATATCAAAGGCATATCTAGTACGGCCCAAAGTGGTGAATACTATGCTGGTTTTCGGGTCAGGGTCAGCTGATATTGGGTTGTTGATTATTATGATGATGAAAAAGATGATGATGGGCTGATGATTAGATTTCATGTTTTTGGTTAACTAGACTTACTAGAATAGCAGATGACAGTGGAAATAGTAGTATAGTTTACTAGGTTATCTTTTTATTATCTAAAACAGAACATAAATTTATGGTCTAGAAAATGCAACATTTTTTTTTGTTTGTTTTAAAGAAAATCTTCTAAGCCTTTATTTTTTATTTTTATTTGTACAAAATAAAAAGGAGATATCATTTTTCACGTTGTATTATAGATAGAGACATTTTTTAAGATTTTGAGTGTAATATTATTAAAGGTAATATGTACTCGTAACAATTTATAACTGTGAATTCAGAAAGCAACATCAACAATGAGAAGGTTTTGCATATCTGTAAACGGAGAGGGATTTCCGAGTCTTTGGTTCCAGTGAACATGGCTTAACTAGTATTCTCGCGACCGTTTTCTGGATTTCCTTTTTCTAATCGTCTAAGTTGTTTATCCAGCAGGATTCAAACCTAATTCTTTTAAGACGTCTTAACCACACTAGACCAAATTGGGTCGTGTTTTGCATATTTGTTGGTTCTATAATAACTTTGCAAAGATTTAGTACTAAATAGACAGGCTTATAAGTTGTAATCTTTGTGGTAGAATCTGGATATCTTGAAAGAGTTTCATGTATATGAATGTTGTTGAAACTTGTTAATCTGAATGTAATGCTAAAGGCAGATTTACTCTGCTTCATACCATTAATCTGATGGGTTCCATCAAAATAAAGGCCCACAGTTTTTAGGCCCAATTTTTGTAGCTTGGAATGAAACAATGAAAGATTTTGATTTAAGCTAGCTAGACATCCTCATTAAGATGTACCAAAACAACAGATTATACAAGGATGTAACTTGTAAGCATACTATTACTACTATATGTATTGAATTAATTAGCAAAAAAAAAAAGAATTCATTTCTTTCTACCATTATCAAAGAAAGAAAGTGAAACATATATGAGATTCTTTACATTATTCAAGTAAGCTTTCCTTGAATGGCGTTAATCGCAACATCACGTGTGCGTTTCGTCCTACTGTTACACTAATACCGCCCGTGCAGTGAGGGAATTGAACACGGTTACTGGCTTCTGAGAGTTAAGCCTTTATTCGTCTGAGAGCAAGGTAAGCCAATAATCTATACCCAAAGAACATAATGAGCAGAATACATATGCATGAAGTAGTCGATATTTGACCTTCAATATCGTCTTCAATGAACTTACAACTCGCATGGTTACCACCGTATTGAAAGCAACCCAACAAATACCATATATCTCGTCCTTGCCCATATTGAACCCGGATCAATAACCTGTAGCTGTAAAACGTTGAAGAAGCGTATTTCATCCAAGCCATGAAAAGGGGCACTTTATGTACATAATACCCTCCTGTTAAAACGAATGCAAGCATTGTCACTGTCACAACCGTAGACGCTTGTTTAGCATCCATTATAATTGCTCCAACAGCAAACCCGAGTCCTTGGGACACAAGCACGTATGACAGCAAGATTAACAAGGTTAAGATAAATGCACCAATGTCGGGTTTTAGCCCACACATCCAGTAGGTAATTGACATAAAAAAGGTAGGCAGAATAAGTTCCATAGGTGCATCTCCGACGATTCTAGCCATAAAATATGCAGAGAGTGAGTACATTCCAGAAGCTCTTTCTTTAGTGAAAACTGCCCGGTCTTGAGGAAACGCAAACACTGCATTGAACGATGGAAACACGCCCCAAAAGATTGAAATGAAGAATAAAAGACCAAGTCTATCTTGGATATCCCTAAAATCCGAATGCCACCACATAAAACCAGCTAACAATGATGCTGCAAGTACTTGGAAAACCCGAAGTGGATTGAAGGTTTCGTGTTTTCTTTCCTTGAGGCTTCTTTGGATTAGAACGCTAAACTGGTTAAACCATGTGTTGACACCACTTACACATTTAGTTCTGTACTCCTTTGGTTCTCGACTCGTGACAGGCATAAGACTTCTGTCTTTTGTATCCAAGCAAGCGTCTTTTACTTTAGACGCTAGCAAATCGTTGTACGAAGATGTCAAAGTCTGTTTTACGTTCGGTCTTTCTTTGTCAGTTACACCGTCGTGTTGCCACACACCTAGTACATATTAAAAACCAAGTCAAATATGTATGTAAACATAATCGTAATCCGATTAGCCCAAGCGATAAGTTATAGTCAAGCGACATTTAAGTTGAGCGATCAACTAAACAGTTTTGGGTTTATGTTTACGTTCCGTTAGTAACAAATGGTATGATTCATTGTAGTCTTAGACAATGCAACCTTTAGTCTTTGAAAAAAGTAAAAGGTCAACTGGTCAAAGATGGTCAAAACCACTTTAGAAAGATATACAAAGCAAGAAAATTTGATTTAGTATAAGTAGTTTTTATGTTGTAAAGTAAAGGTGTGTTGGAAAGTAGAAGTGCACTAAAATTGCTATACTGATGAGGTAAACGACAACCACACAACCCTTATTGTCACTTTATTATCTCAAAAAAAAAAAGATTTCACTTTTATTATAAGTCATTACCATGTGATGTTACAATGCACATTTGTACCAGCACATAATCTAACATTTTATTTCTTTAAGGTTCAAAAAGGTAGCTGTTTTTGTGACCTATCACCTTTAAATCAACAAAAAGAAAAGAAAAAGAGAAATAGAAGCCATACACGTGTCCTAATAGATGTTATCTACATTATTTATGCTTTAAAGCTTTTTAAGTATATGAATTAGATATTTTATTTAAAGGTAATGATATATATGCCTAAAACATAAGCCTAAAAATATGCATAAAAATAAATAGCACTCAAATGTACACGATTTAATTTAGGTATTTTATGGTCGTTCCAAAATATTTACGGATCATCTTTGTGATTTTATCTGACAAGATTTGAACCTATGTCTATTTGTAATGATGTTAGATCATTGGGAGTATAGCTGGAAGGTTATATTAATGGGCCAGATATGTTTCATTTTGAAATGATATAACCATGAGGTTTTGTTTGGCTGATCACCACGCATGTTGTACCATAAAATGATTACAAAATGGACAACTTTAATTATTGAAACAAAGCTTTTTTATTTGCATATGGTGAGAATAAAAATCAGATTTGTACATATTATAGGCAAATTGTTATTTGTAATTTTGTAGAAAACCTGTCTTTATTTCTTCCTAAAAGTTATATAGACATTTTAGACAGGTCGAAAATCCAATGTTAATCATGTGACGATAACATGACACGTGTTATACTTTTAGAAATTAATCAAAGAGATTAAACCATTTTGGAGACAGTGGATTCCAATCCAACGAATTATAAAGGCTAAATGTGTCAATTAATAGATATAAAAAATAAATAAAAAGGTGAATGTTATGGTTTTTTTAACGTAAGCAGTGGTGTCATATTCCTCTATCCCTTTAATTTAATTTGATTAATCCTAGAGCACATATAAATTTAATTATAATCATAAGTCTATCGTATAAGCTTGGAATCTAAACCAAGTATCTAATTCTATCAGGATGTGTATTCTTTGTGTTTAACTTTTTTCTAAAAGAATTGTTATGTCAAACTTTCTTTGTTAATGCTTACCTTTCATCCAACTTTGGCATATATGTTTGATATATATGTATAAATGTATAATACATAAATAAATAAAAAATAATAATTTTTGTGGTTGTGACTTTGGAATCATGTCTAAACATTTGATCAAATATGTAAATCTAGAGATGTAGTTAACCATATAATTATTACATGTTCATATAATGTCTATAAAACAAAAGTTATTATAAAATAATTAGAACTTTATAAAAAAGATGTAAACTTTTTTTGACTTTTAAAATGGAAAAGGGTACTGAAAAAAAAACTTTATTTCCACTAACAGCATGAATAATTACAAATCTATGAATTATTATAATGGTGACATGTTTTATTGCTATAGTTTCCTTTGTGGAAAAGATGCCCTTTCCATTCACGATAATGACAAATGATTTGCCTTTGGTATATAATTTGATTTGGAATATATTTGACACGAATAATTGATTTATCATAGGGACTAAGGATTGGATCTTCCTAACCTTGATTTGTTAAAACCTTGCTCAATAATTTAAAGATTTGTGGATGATAAGGTTTAAACGGTGAAAAATTAACAAGGTTAGACCAGAGACGGTACCAGAAAATCTCAGAAGGAGCAAAATTAAAAAAAATTATGAGAAATAATTTAAAAGGGGACATAATGTTATCAACCTATAATTTTTTTTATAAATATTTTTAAAGAATTAAAAAATACATGACAAAATTTAAATTTTGAAGGGGGACATTCGACCCCCTTGCTCCCTTTTAGTACCGCCACTGTGTTAGACAGAATGACGAATTTGGGACGATGAGTTTTGTAATTTACTTAAATGTTTTAGATGACAATCCATCATTATTTAACAAGATATAATTAAGACTTATGGTTAGTAAGATTTACGTTAACTAAAACCAAACAAAAAAAAAGTGTTTGAATAATCGGTTTAAAATAATTTTACTACAAGAAATGATATTTGTACAAATATTTTTATTCATTATCCTACGTACACTATATATTTCTCATGTTCATCTCTTTTTTGGGAATAGAAATACCGATGGCTCGAATTGAGTGCTAAGTGGTCGAGGGGGTTGAATTAGTTAGTGTGTCATAAAAAGAAAGTGTACGTGACCTAATTAAAATCTCTATATATCTTTGGCCACCTTGGGAACTAACAGATCGATATAAATAGATACATAGACCAATTTTTACGTGTCACATTTTCACTATTGCCACGTGGAAACAAATTTACAGGTTCATGAACCATGACCGCTACTGGCTAGCCAACTTGATGAAATCTATTTTTCTTTCTTTCTTCCAAAACGTATCTTGCATGTCAATCTAACTTTTACAAAAGTAATAATATGAATGACTTTCATGTATAAGAAATATAAATATGTTATTGTTAAATGGTATTGGATAAATTATTTAATTTAAATATCTAAGATAATATTTTAAAACATGTTACCATATATCAAGTTAATATAATAAATATAGTAATGTAATGTAATTTTAACAACATGACTTTAGTACATGTACATCATAGGCTAGCTCATAACTTTTGAAGTGATATGTGATTATTTTAAAACTACTTTTACTAGATATTTACTTAAATACTATAATCAAATTCCCCACCACCGCCCCCTTTCTACCACTTAACTAATTAAAAACGGACAGTTATCTTTTAGCGGATATGGATTCATTTTAAGTTCTTAACTCACATGAGCATTACAATTTGTTTACGTTACGTGCTATCGAACCCGCGTCAACTTTTTTAGAACCGGTGCATTTACTTACTTAATTAAGCTATATATATTGTTCAGCCACCAGCAAATATATACTATTTTGACATTCTATGTTAAAAATTCTGAATATCATCTCAAAAGGCAAAAATCGATCTCTACCAAATAAACTAACCACAGGTTGACTGGTCATTCAATATTTATCTCGCTAATTAATTAATTAAACTATTTACCGAGCTATATATCAATAACTTAAAAAAAAAAAATTATAAAATCATCTGCTATATATTCGAATAGTGTATAGAAATTAACATTAATATCTAGTTAGTATTTGTATACATATGTATCTATCACAAACTTTTCATGTGGGCACATATATAGCAAGTTGGTTATCTAGGCCCGGTGGCTATATGGGTCAAGTCCCCAAATAGTAACTTTTTTTTGTAATTAAGCCACAATAAATGGATCCAGTACAAGCTAGGATAAAGACTAGAGATCGATTGCAATATATAGTATCATACAAAGTTTATGGCTAAAAATTATCTCCCCTTTTTTTCTTGGGTCACAATAATATTTATTTAATTTTGAAATGTGAGGCCTTTTATTTATTAAGAATATTTGGTAACCTATTATATCCATAACAATAATAATACTAATAATAGGGAAGTTGAACGACGACCCAAGAAAACTATTTTATATGGTTTTTTGCAAGTAAATACATATAAAGTTAACTTGGATCAATATAAAAATTCGTCCTATCCTATGATTAATTGTTATCTTTTCATGGGAGCCACTACAAGTTGACTTATACGACTTCATAAAATTCAAGCTAGCTAGTCAAGATACTAATAATGCAAAAAAAAAAAAAACATGAAACGTACCATTTGCAAGATCAAGCAAGAAATCAGCAGGATTCATCGGAAAAGTTGGCCGGAAATCCACCGATTCAAAATACCTCATTGCCTCCGAACCTTTACCAAAATAAATGCATCTTCCTTCCGATAAAACAAGCACCGAATCAAACATTTGAAATACTCTACTAGACGGTTGGTGAACTGAAGTCACCACTGTCTTACCTTTTTGGTGAGCAAGCCCAGAAAGGGTAGACACTAGCCTATGAGCCGCCGTCGAGTCTAAACCTGACGTCGGCTCATCTAATATCAACAAGCTAGGATTCACCAACATCTCATGTGCTATACTCACACGTTTTCTCTCCCCACCTGACACTCCACGTATAAAAGTATTCCCTATTATTGTGTCCCCACATTTAGACAATCCTAGCTCATTAATTACTGAATCTGCGACCTCTGTCTTCTCCCGACGAGATAAACTCTTTGGGAGACGTAAGAGGGCGCAGAATATTAATGTCTCCCGCACTGTCAAGTGCGGGTACAAAACATCATCTTGAGTCACGAACCCGGTTCGTTTTAATATATTTTTCGTCAATTTCCGTCCATTTGCATGTACTATTCCACTAAAATAATGACCCGGGAGTCTACCTCCTAGAGCGTTGAGAAGAGTTGATTTTCCACTTCCGGATGGACCAAGAATGGCTAGAAGCTCACCAGGGTGAACCATGCCAGTGATCCCATTCAAGATGGTTCGTTCTTGATGAACCATGGCTTGGTCATTATCTAATTTGTTCATAATGGATCCATTAAATAAGGACTTGAATATAGAACCATTATTGTTTTCGTTACTATTGTGAACCTTGATTTTGTAAGTGATGTCAATGAAGTGAAGATGGATTGGGAAATTAGAGTGAGGATTAATTTTAGATAAGTTATTGTTGTTAATAATAATGGGGTGTTCTTGAGACATGGTGTTATGATAGAAAGCAAAGTAGGAGAAAGAAGAGTGGTATTTAAGGAGAAGAAGGAGGATGTAGACAGTGGTTTTTGACGTCAAAAAGATGGTGACACGTTAATGGTGAAGGGTGCGTGGCAAATGTAGGTGATTTAGGGTATTTGGTTAAATGGGTTCATTCTCTTTTTACATAGAAAAAGTTGGCTTCATTAGCACCAACTGCCCCAATAATGTTGTGTGCATCTCTTTTTGTTTAATTTTACATGCCCTTTTTATTTGGTTGGTGGTTAAATCCTATTTAATATTTTCTTAGTTAGTCTTTTTTATTATTATATACATGTGTAATGATGTTATTGATATTTATGTTAGGTATATGTTATATTGATTGAAAAATCTATACATATATCATAATATATGCTTACATATAAATACATACTCTACATTTGCATATAATCAATCATATACACTCACTTGCACACAAACATACATGGTCACACACAAACACACACATGTTATAGTACTCTCGTACATGCTTCTCATTTCATGTAAATGCCGGAATTTCTTTTTTATTATCCTGGTAGAACTCGAAAATAATCTCTTTTACCTAATTAGGTAAAGACAAAGTCTGTTTATATTTTAACAACCATACACTACATCAAGGTATTAGGCTTGAAACCCATAAAAACGACAATAAACAATAAGTTTTTTTCTCTTTTACGTATTTTAGTCTGGGCCGGGATAAATAGTTATACTACCATCAATTAGATGTATATATAACTTTACTTGCTCAACATGAGTTTTGTGGGAAAAATTGGTCACTTCACTTGCTAGAGAATATCATTTTGGTGTTAATTTGGAGCTTCAATAAGTTGTACTTTAATTTGACATTGATCCATGCATTGGACGTTGGTCAATAATGAGTCATTGGGGTTTTACACCGGAGATTTTTTTTTTGAAAGGTAAATTTCGTTGTAAACTTTGTGTCGCGGTTCGACAGCGAGAGGTCTAGCGTACGTTGTCTTAACCAGGTCCGCGCTATAGAGCTCTCTCGAAGTAGAAATGCCTAATTCAAATACTCGATGGGGGGAAACCCCCTACTAATCCGCCCGAATGTACGACGATCAATAGGGGTAAACTCTGCCCCCTCAGACCTGAACCTGAGTATACTCAAGCCAAGCCTTCATAGAAGGACTTTTTCCTATACACTTCCCAAGTCTTGAATCCAAGACCTCCTGCTTGTAAGGCAGGTGCTGGGTTCAAACGTGACACGTACAAAAGGCCGCGTTTTAACAACTTACTATCCTGGTCTAATTTCGACTTTCATTATAGTTATTGGGGGTATGCATGTCTTAATTCTCAAGATGTCTTAAAAAAAATCGGACTTTATTCTCTGCATCTCTTTCTAAACCTTTTTCTCTAAAGGGTTAAGCTATTCCGGCCTTCTATTGTCGGCTCTTTTCTAGTGGTGTTAAAAGTGTTATTCCATCATACCTTCTTTTCTTATGTCTTTCTTGTTGAAGATGCAATGAATGTCTGCTAGCTTAATTGTTGTCTCTTGAATTTGTTTGATAATTTGTTATGTTGGGTCAGTTTTCGCATTTCATTTTTCCTTTGTCATCTTGCATGACCTATTACTTAGCCTCCACCAACTAGCCTTTAACTAAGCTAACATATAGATCCTATAAGTGCTGATTTTCGACGGTTCTTTCTAGTACTGTCGGGCATATTATTAGATCCGATCCTCATAATGGCATTTGTTGCTTCCTTGCCAATAATTTTCAGCCGTATGATCTTATATATATTTGGCAAAATATTGGTCCTCTATAACTAATTAGCATAAACAAATAGGTTATGTCGATATCATATGTCTCTTAATGTCAAATCATTCTATATCATTTAGTTAACGTGCACTACTTAAGCTAAATGAAAAATCGCGCGGGAAAATGATTAACTTGATCATCAATCATTGTACGTCTGACACGTAATAATAGATACTCGATCATAAATCCCTCGATCTATATATATCACCATACAACAATGTTGCAAATTATTGGGGTCTCTCTAAGTATCAAATGATCGATCAAATCGTTCGACAAGTAGATTTGTCCTATATATATTTATATTATCCAGTACATAAACAAACAAACAAGTCGGGTGCTTTGGTAGTCAATCGAACTAAAGAAGGCATTGTAATTCTTGTCCGATCAAACATAATGTCCGTACGTGTCAAGTTTCTAGAGGTTGGTTATTATACGTAAAACAAGTATAAATGTGAAACAAATATTACAAGATCTTGATCATTGCATCATGAAAAATTGATGTATGAAGATTTACAAATCACAAGTATATACAGGGCCGACAATTGAATTTCAATGTCGGTGTGCGAGATCAAATTCTGAAAATGGGGCCCATATACAAAAAAAGATATATATATATATATATATATATATATAGGAGGATAATCAAATGAGAACAGTCTTAAAATGAGAACACGGTGAGAACACTTAAAAACTACATTTTGATGCATTAAAAGTCCT